>UYRU01041877.1:0-10799 GCA_900617775.1 Dibothriocephalus latus | reverse complement strand
GGGGAAAGCGACTGAGGTCGACTGTGTCAGTGCACATGCCCCACAGTAAACAATCGGACGCGCTGAAATCTACTCTCCCTTGGCCCTCCTTTCCAGAAAAAGAGTCAGGTCGCAATGCCTCCTTCTTAAGGTGGCCTCTATGGCACTTCCACTCTCACTACCGTCTTGTTGGGAGAGATTGCGGTTTTATGTACATAGACCAGGGAGTGTGTTTGCACCCTTAGGTACGGGTTTGCGTTGTGTCCGCCAAAACGCCCGATTCCATATCGGGTGTCAGTGCTATCATCTTGAAAGCTAGGAGAGGATTAGAGTGTGTAGTAGATGACACACAAGCCCTACTTTGTCAGCCAGTCACCGTCACTGCTGTTGATGACACGGTGAGCATCATCGGCTGTGAGAGTCGACCTCGATCATGTTGCTCAGACTTATCAAAAGACTGTAAAGGGCGTATTCCGTTTGCGTTTAAGGACTGGCTAGTAAAAGCTTGCGCATTGTCATTTCTTTTTTTAATTCATCCATCTATAGCTGGTGTTAGGATACTTTGATGTAAAAGTCTCGCATTTCGTCGGTAAAACCTTCTACATGTTCTGAAAGAAAGAATTACTGGGTTTGTAGTTCACGATTTTCCAAAAAATGTAAAAGGGAACGTCCAAGGGTAGGAACTTTCGGATTTTCTCTGCCCCGTGCCTCTTGTAAGGGCGAGGACAAATAAGATGGAGGTTCATGCATTTGTGTGTGGAATTTCTTCAAAGAAGAGGAAATCAGTCCGAGAAATTATGTTAAATACGTTGGAACTTCGGTTAAGGAGGTTACTCTGTTCTAGCATCGAATTAGTCATGAGAAACGCTTGTCTTGCGAAACGTAGCCAGTCGAAGTGCATTAGTTTACTGATTGACTGCAGGCGACCGTGGACCCTGGTAGCAACACTCAACAGCGGACACAGATACACACACACACACATGCACTGTCAGCTCGATAACTAGGTGGAACCTCATCAATCAAAACACGTTATTAGTGAGTGGCTCACTCGCTACCTGAAATGCTTGTACATAGAGCCACTCGTTTTCCGAGCCTCCACTGTACAACAAATTAAAGCACCGCGTTCTTGCCTTCGGAGCCACGTGCATACGATATTCAATAAACGATTTAACCATTTCAAAGTTTGTCAGCAGTAGTTTAAGTAGTGCACCTCATATGCCCCTAGTTACTGCATTTTGTTCTGCGGCAACGGTGGTTATAGAGGTTTAGGGGTGGAGGATTAGGGTAGGCGGTTGAATATACTTTACTTACTGTTGTATGCATTTTTATTTTATTGCAGTTAGAAGCGTTGATGATTTATGTGTGTAAATCTTCCTAATCTGTATTATCGTTTAACGCATTGCGGAAACACCCTATTATAAATATGCAGTTTTCACGAAATGCCTAAATAAATAGCAATTGTTGTTAGAAGGTCGTCTACGTCAACTTATCTGAGATCCAACATACCATTCTGGAGTAAGATTAGTATAGTTTGCGGCGTGAAGCGCCGCGTACACGTTCAATTTACATGCGCAACAAATAGCTCCCAGCAGTCTTAGGAAACAAAACCAACTGTATTTTTCACTTTCTATTTATTTCTACAAATTTTCTTCACTGCCTGTCCTATTTTCTCATACCTAAAACCCGTATATCCACCGTTTCCGTAGAACCAAATGCTGCAGCTAGAGGTATATGTGGTGCACTACTTAAACTACTTTGACTGAAGTTTAAACAGTACGATGAACGTGCACAACAGTATGTAAATGAATACGTAAAAAACGTAATTTTATTGGCTTACAGAATGGTAAGCATGCAACATCCATGCACTTACCATGAAAGACATTCTGTTAACTTTGATAGCATGCTGGAAGGTGTAGGAGGACTGTCGGAAGGGATCATTTAACGTGGGCGTGCTGGGTGTAATCCCAGCGATAGGGGAGGTCGGAGCTAACATGGTGCGGCGATGTTCAGGCTCCGTGTGGATAGCGCTGGTATGCCGGCGCAAATGAAAAGCGCTACGTGCGCTAGTAGTCCGGGTATCACTTCCGACGGATGATGAGGAGATGACGCGGGAAACCGAGGTAGCGCGAACGGCGCGACTTTTTGCTGAGCAGCGGGAATACATGGTTTCGAAACTGCCTTTGGACGGCCACGTAGGCGGTGGTGACTGCGGTGAGGCACCTCGTTCGCTGGGAGAGTCGGCGAGACGGTAGGTCAATGATCGAGAACCGCGTATGACTCGTCCGAAATCACCAACAAAACGGTTCATCGAACGGCCAGCAGAGCCCGGTTCGGTACTGGCTTCATCATCCGTGATTAGAAGCGACTGGTCAAACAAAAATACTCGGCACTCGACGAATTTCAAGTGCAGAGCCTTACGCGCCTTTTTTCGGACTGCAAAGCAAAAACAAAAATGTTAAGAGGTTTCAGTAAAGTTGATGAGTACGTTAAACACAGGAATGCAGATTGGCAGTTGGACGCTGTAAAGAAGGGAGTTAACATTACCCTGGGTTGCGTTTCAGTAGGACAATGTTGTGTGCTTCCTACTGAATAAAGTAAACACGCTTTAAAGACTATCCAAGAACGTAAAACATACGACACAACCCACGTTCTCAACTTGCTTTCTCCCATTGACGCTACGGTGGATAAACAGGGCATTTATCGATTTAAAATACACCTTTTAGGCTCATTTAGTTGTTAATAGTTTAAAATTAGAAACAAGAAACGTTCAAAAGAGCTAACAACGTTCGGATGAAGGTGTTGCTTTAATTCCCCTTCGCCGAGAAATAAAATGACCTGTAGGTCAAACGATTTTGAGTTAAAATCTAACAAATTTAGTGATAGGGAAGGGTTAATATGATGCGTATGGCTAGAGTTGAGGTTAAAGTTAGGGTTACGTTTAAGGTTTTCGTTGGAATTAGAGCTACGTTTAGCGTTTGAAACTGAGTGCCCTTTATTAAATTTAACGCTAACCCCCTGTATTACAGGGAGAGGAGTTTATGGTTCTGCAACCACATATTAGGGACGCATAAGAGATTCTCATCAAGCATCTAAAAAATCGGAGTAATGTTCTTTCAAAACCCAAGTCACAATAAGCAGAAATATGTTTTACAAAACTGACATAAAAATAGTCTGCAAAAAGGAAATATTGCAATGAAATACAGTGAAATTTAATAGGGTCAGAAGAAGAAGGTCGCCACTTCAATTAACTGGAAGGACTACTTATATAGTCACCTATACGGGACACTAGATTAGCAAAGCCATGCCCACTTATAATATGCGACCTACTGATAACGTTTAGGAAGGGTAAATATTTCCCTGCCTTTACCCTTTACTAACCCTAGCAGAAAACCAAATACTAACTTTATTTCCTACTCTACCCCAACCCGTAACCTAAACCCAAAAATTAACAGGAACTCGAAACGTAATCAGCAACATAATACTGAACTTGACCACATAATTAAAACCTTCTCTAAAATTAATTATCATCCTCATGTTAATTATCCAATTAATTTCTCAGGAGTTTGGGGCAAATTTACATGTAGTCTGAATGGCTCATTTCCCATGGCCCGTTTAGGCAACAATTCAGAGCATCCTTACCCAATTAACTTTACGGTTACATTTTAGGGACACTCTCATGAAGCATCCAAGAAATGATGGGAAGTTTTGGCTTAGAGCAGAAATATCTTAGGTCTTGTATTTTCTAAGATCCGCTTGAGTCGTTAGTTTGAGTGCTTGACTTTGAGAATATTTGCTGCAAACAACTAAATTAAAGCGATTCCATAGAGCCAGAGCCTCTGGTTTGCTTACGAATAGGTTGCATACCTACATATTTCTCATAAGTACAATGGAGAAAATCAAATATGCAACTCGACCCATTGGAAAACAGCAGAAGCATTAACCTTTTTTACCTGCAATGTGTTATATGCCACAATGGTTAATGGCCGAAGATAAAGATTAAGGTAAGCCTAGGAAGGAGTGTCGGTAAGGATGATTTGTATGGCTGCCTAAGCAGGACGTTGGAACAGGAACTGCCCACAATGATTGTGGCCCTGCGCCAAATCTTGGATGAAATTTAATTCGGGGTTAGGGCGGGGGTTACGGTTGGACTTAGGATGAGGTTTAAGATTGGGGCTTAGGAGAGAATATATTATGAATATTTCAGACATCCGTTAAGAGTTAGGATCTGGGGTTTGTTTAAACTGTAGGGTAAAGGGGTAGTGTTAGGCTAGGGTCAAGGCTAAATTTACAGTTTATATGTCAGAAATATGTTGAGGATGAAGGTATGGATTCATGTTAACTGTAGGTTTTAGTTTAAGGATTGGCCTCGGATATAGACTATCGCGGGGGAGGGGTATGTTTGCTGCGCGACACTTATCACAAGACCACCAGTTGAACGTGGGCGGGCGTTCATTTTCTCGTGGCCTAGTTATGTTGTTACGTATGTCATCCTAACTTAAGTTTCTTACGAAGCTAAGCAAAACTAGCCAATTCGACTGTTATGCAAGACCCCTGTACACATATTAATTGTAAATAATCCGTCGATATATCAACTAGAGTCAATTAACTGGACGAGAATGGGCTCAAAGGAACATGAAAGCGTTTTTTGACCTCAAAACTTTACGTATAATAAAGGGGGTGTTTCGATTCCCTTTTACATTCTCGACTAACAGACAAACAATCATTAAAGGTGTATTTCGGACACCATCATTTTTTTCAACTCAAGTTTACCGTTCCTTTAATGCAGCAATCTGACGCGTCATTTGCAGTGTGTAACTTAAATGTTCCTAGATTTTTATGCGTACATAAAGACCATTGTGTAGAGAAGTATCAACTGGCAGGCTAAACAAATAGGTCATTCTAAAACTAAGCATGCACTACATTATGAACACAGAAACAAACGATAAAAACAGCAAGGTATGCCTTTTGAAAGTTTCCGGCAAAACTCGCATTCTTGCTGATCAGGCGAGCTGGGACTTCGAGAAGGTGAAAGCCACGTTCGGCTCTTCGCGGAGTTTGACTGTGGCAAGCGCGATTCCTCCAATTGCCGTTCTTCCTGCTGATACTGATCCTGAAGTTTCGCTGCCGATAGGGCAGTTTGCATCTCTTTGCTGGTAATCCGGGCGACATACATTGCACTGAATAGTCTCAGGTGGCCGAGGTTGGTTATGCTACCGGAAAATCCGACAATTTTCGCCGCCTGGTGGATAAAAACGAACGTTGGTGTAACGAAAGGATCTTTGAGGCGAAACAGGTTTCGTGAAAACCAATGGACACTGGTGTGGTAGACCCCTATTTTGCGAAACTTGAAAATCAGAAAGACTGCCTGAAATACACTTTTCTTGCTTACACTTGGCACGCAATAATAACGTGACCTTCACTCCATTGAGTAAAATAAAATACATTTTGACTGTAAAACGAATATTTTACTATACGCATCTAAATGATGTCTGACCATGACCCTTGAGATACACAGAGCCGCTTTTGCAGTGAATGATCATTCACTGCTGTTTATAATCAATAAAAAATTTTCCGGTTTCTAGTAGAATGAAAAAGAACCGAAAGCGTCAAAAATTAGTTTTTTTTGAAATGCGTCGAGATGTACACATTCCATGCGACCATGTTACACTGCGATGTAGAAGCAGTCATCGGGAAAACTGACATAAAACATTTGTCAACTACAACACATTTCGTCTGCCACGTTTGTTTTTTTGTAGGAATAACAACGGTTGCGCGCATCCAAATGAAGTAAGCGAACATATGTTTGTGTCCAATGCAGACTTGTTTTTGTACACTGCCATACTATTTTTGTGGCCCTGTTAGCGAAGAGCAACAGAAGAAAACTAGTCCCTGAAATCATCTTAAACCAAGTGCACTGATGGTTCACTAAGGGCCTGCTTTGTTCAGGTTTTTGATGCAGACTTTCTGCTATTACTTCAAAGCCATGAGCTATGAGGTATTCTTTAGTGTTTATGTTTAGACTGCTGCCACAGTCTCGTCGTGAAATCAACTACTATAAATAATATTTGGACTGGTACAGTACTGTGCAGTTTTTGGTTCCTATTTATCGCTTTCTTTATTTAATAATTTGGAAGCACGATTGTTTCAGTATCTGCGAGATAGAGTAAAATAACTAGACACCATTCACAAAGACAAGGGACAATGGACTAACTATTTCTTGCCTAGTTATGATCATGGACCACCTGTGCACTGAAAACATGCTGGACGATTAAGTTCGCAGACCAAAACGTTTTACAATTGTCGCCTCGAAAGTTTGACAATTTGGGATCTAACAAAACTATCTGTCTTTTCGTAGAAGTCCTTTTGCGTTGGCAAGCTTGAAGGTCACGTCACATGGAATCCGCACGATGAGCCGGTCCTTGGTAGTCAGGAGAGAACGAAACGCGCACATCCAAACTGCTGCATTCTTTGGGGTTGGGATTACGCATTTCGGGTATATTTAGACGTATAGTCTACAGCAAATGCTGACTAATGCAGCGTAAACCGTTTGCAGTTCCCTTCACAGCCCAACTATTCTAACCGTAAGTAGAGACGGTGATTCTGAATGAATAACTGATAAGATCGAATAATTCGGCTAATTAGGCAAATTCCTTGTCTCACCGACGCAGTAAGGAAATAATGGTTCGTTCGTGCGTAGGCTAGGGAGTGAAATGCATAATTAAAGAGGAACAGTAAATACTCTCTGGAGAAAAGGGGAGAACAAATTGCTTTCTATAAAACCTTGACGATTTCTAGTAGAAGAAAATATTTTTCGATACCAGCCGGTAAGCTACAGCGACTTCGATTTTTTCATCAACAGCAGTGGTTATGAGTTTTCCCAAATAGGGTCATAATCATGCAACGAAAGCAGTCCTAATTTATATGCAGGAATATTAAAAGCGGAATCTAGTTGGGGATAATCCATCAGCGTACTTCTAGCAAAATATGGGACCAGCTGGGATGTGGTAGAGAGTTGGCGACAGTAGCAAGTAAAAGGTGATAAGACGTTTAGGGCAAAAGATGAATAGCACTGTTGAAACAGGTGTTAAATACTAAAACCAGACTATAGTGGGGGTAGTCGCCTTAATTAGACGATGATTCTGGAAATGCAAATAAAACAGTTAAAGTTACGGTACTTTCTGCAGATGTAACATTGAGGAACTTTTCGATAAAACATTAGACAGTTTCATATATAACTGAGATAATCAATTATAATCAGTACCATCGGCTAATAGAACAGCCAACCTGCTTGGTAGAAGGTGGACAGCAGAGAACACAATAACCGTCACAATTTTAAAATTAAAAATAAAACGCATGTTTACTATTTCTTTTTGACCTGCACAGAAATTACGCGGACTTCGAATTACTGGGGGTCAGCAAGTATTTGCCCAACCGTCCAGTATAGCGCGCAAGATTTGAAATGTTAAGCTGCCTCCTTACTCGCTTTGACCACTTGTAACAACACCGAATTGACGTGACCAATAATTTTGGGGAACGAGACTTTCCGAGTTGTCCACACTGTTAAGCAAAGCCGAATAGGCACATTCTCGCAAGTTTAGCGGAGAAAAAATTAAAAGCTTACGACAAAGTATAAATTTTACTGAAACAAAATTAATGAGAGAATGGAATGCCAAAATTTTATAAAACAGCGGAAATTATCTTTTGCTTTGCAGCATCACATTTTGCGCGCAGTAATGTTAATAGACGTAAAAACATCTTTTATAGTAGGTGTGGGTTTTTCTGTTGTGATTTATATGATTGGGCGAACACATAAATCAACGATAAGAGGAGTTTTGCCAAACAAGAGGCCTTTGGCCTCAAGCCAGTTTTTGGTTCACTTCTGATTGGCAAACGCGAAGGTTTGGGAGCGTCTGCTTGACGTAAATAAGTACATGGTATGTTTAGTAACATAGCCTATAGACAAGAAAGTAAATTGTATACTTAATCCTTTGCTTCTCGTCAAACAATTTCCTGAATAATTTTGTAAAAATAGTCTGTTTATTGAGTATAATGGTGCCATGTTTTAGCTGGCCGATCGGCCTCCAAATTATCTGACTAAATCCTCTATGTCTCGATCTTCGAACGTGAATTGTGTCTATAATTATCTTTTGGTGCAAAAAACATATAAGAAGGGCAGGCCTGAAAGGTGGATGTTTGATAGACATATTCGGCACATTTCGCATATATGAATTAATATTGGCAAACGTACCCACAATACGCCCAGAAAAGCCAATGTTTTAGGCATTGGTTAATATGTATGGGTAATCTTGACGATATTTGAAATACATATTCCAACCCTTTGCCTATGATAAGTTGGATTGGGTTTTAGTGGCTTGGACTCGTTTTAGAGAACCTAAAAGTTCCTAATACAGTCGTCAGAGGGACGTTTTGAGTAAATAATGTAAAGGAAAAGCCTTAAAAAGCCGTTTACGACAAAAACAGGATTTAAAAAAACTTGAAACAACAAGAAACAGGCACTTTACAGAAAGCAAAATCAATCGCAACGCTTCAGCCGGAGGAAGTCAAATAATTAAAGGTTTCAAAGATTTAAAAACTGTTGCACTTAAAACCGTTCACTTTGTGTATGGGCAAAATTACCCTTCGTTTTCTCGAACACAACCCTAAATTGGGGCAAAAAGCTTTTACATATCCGCCAAATACACCTTTGGTGAGCAAGAAATACATCCGTTGAACGGTATGGTAAGTATTAGCAAAAGAAGAGAAGAATCCTATTCGCCTCCAAAAGCAATAATCGTGGAGCGCGTTAAAGCGCAAAAGACCATCTTATCATTCGTTGTCTGAATAATGCCGCACAGTGAGCGGTGACCAAACGTTTGGCAAAAATCTGTTCCCCTCGCTGACTGATATGAAAAAAACACAACAGAGACTAAGCCCATCTTAGAATGTTATTCATAATTTTTCCCATTGCGAGTTTGACTGCCAAATATTTACCTTTTTTCCAAAACAAAGATGGAGCTGAACCACAGCTTCGTATTTCACCTCTGCATTTTTAACAGAGACTTTCAACAGTAAGAACGTTGCCATTTTTACAGGGGATTTACTAATTTTACCCAACTCTTAAAAACTCAACGGTTTCAGTGAGAGTCGAATCCACGACAGCAAGGGTAATGTTTGCATAAAACCAAAACTCCAACCACCGGATATGATGCACGCCGAACGGACTTTGTGTGTTTAGTCACATTTTGGGTCAAGTTCCCCGCCCAGTCCACTGCAATGCATGCAATCTATTAATACTGATGCAGTAAGCCGACTGCCAACAACTGCCACTATCTAGTAGCAACAGAATAAAAGAGGTGAATGCTGATGCCGCCGTGAATTTCGCGGTTGGCTAAATTGACTATTTGAATTATCTAAAAATACCCAACAAGAGGACTTATCGCTGACAAACGAACACCGCAATTACAGGCCAATGCTCAGTGACTCAAACACTTATTTTAACTTTTCCTGTGCGGTATCTTATTTAATTCCAAAAACACATCTGAAGCATCTACCATCTTTGCGTAAATGTTGACGGTTCAACTGACTCCCAAAGTTTGCAGAGCAGAAGACTACCTCACTTAATCTTTGCTCCTAGCAGTATAGGTTGCTCAGACCGTAGGTTAAAAATTAGACGGCATCGAAAACTCAATAGACCAAAACGTAGATTCTGAATTCTTAAAGAAGGTAAATTATTCTCGCACTATATAATATAATTGATGGATTAAGCTCGAATTACAAAGAGTGATAAATCACACAGACGCCGACTGTTAAATACAATAAGTTCATAAAAATATATGAACTATAAGTTAAAAATGCTGATTGCGCCAAGGCCTAACTTCATAAAATAACTCCATTAAGTTCGAACAAAGAAGCATTTAATGTGCATAGCGCCTTAATAGTAACAATTCGAAATATTAACTTAACCAAAACCCGTACAGATATCTGAAGTCCATGTAAATAATGGTCTGTCGTCCACGATGTATAAATAACAAACGCTACAGGAAAAGTGATCTTGCTTTGCACTTGAAAGAGGGGATCATACAGAGGTTTTGTCAGTGTGGTCCAATTGCATTCCTTCTTAATGTAAACTGACACAATTTGGTGGCAGACTACCCAAATTCTAATCACACGGATAGAGAATAAGTGAACCTCCTAACGTACATCAAGTACAGAATTTCCTGACCTAGGTAACCTTGCGTAGTACTTATATTAGTTTACGTAGGTAGTTAACGCTTTCATTCCCATAACAAGTGAGTGCCGCTCTTCCGTTGTCAAAATAACTGCTTAAGTCCAAAGTTCAAAGTAAAATAAAGATATGATTATATTTTCCAATTAAAGCAAGTAATGAGATATTTTTCAACCCATCAAATCCCGATGTTTACGAAAGCATTAATAAATACAGCGTTTGATCTGTTACGTTAATTTTAAATAAGCTTCTTAAATTACTTCGGAGGTGACTGCAAATTCGTTTAGAAAATGTTGTTGACTTTAAATTCATTGCTAGTGGCTAATTTGGCCTAACACCATGTATTTAAATGGAAGTAAACACGACGTAATTGCTACTTAAAAGCTTCGTAAGAGAATACACTTATACTTTAGTGGAGGCGATCGTTGTGTTTTCGCACGATGTTCTTCATTGAATTTTGAGTTATGACACGGGGACTGCTCCGTCAGTAGCTAACTCTTGGTATGTCCATACTGCCTTCTGGGCACGCTGCGTACTAATATTTCATTTGCATGAGGGCAAAAGTACCTTATGTAGCCCCACTCATATACCACTT
>UYRU01041876.1:17180-30465 GCA_900617775.1 Dibothriocephalus latus | reverse complement strand
ATCAACCTACAACTTATTTGCATGAAAAGATGAACGCGTTCTAACTTGTTCTGGCCCGACGAGCATTTATAAAAAGAGAACTATTGTTCACAGTTATCGGCTTATAGTAATTTCTTCGCAGCACATCCTGGACATCACCATCAGCTGGAATTACTCCATCCAATAAACTAATCACTTTCAAATTGTACTATCCACCTTTGTATAAAGTTCTGGCGGGTACTGGTCGGTTACGCTGTGATGAGGCGTTGTATGGATACATTTGAACACCTGGCTACTACGCCCTTACGCCTGTCAAAAAGATGGTGTCAGTGTACTCTGTCAAGTTTACTACACACGCACACACACTGAGAGAACGCCAACAGAATCGCTGCTCCAATACTTTAGTCCCTTTCATAAAAGACCACTTGCCTGACAAACTGCACCGTTTTTGCCGCGGTTTGAAGCTCAACGGTGCGGAATGGCTACATCTCAAATCGAGGAGGGAGTAAAACGCATTATTCTCATACCGGTCGACGACAGTGATAATAGTGAATATGCCTGGGAATGGTATCTTCAGTATGAAATGCAGAAGGGCGACAGTGTCATTTTCATGCATGTCCTTCAGCCCAAAATCACAGCCTCAGCTGAACGCCGCGGGAGCCTGACTCTGGATGTGCCGATCAACTTTGACAAGGACGTTGCCAAGGCCATGGATACCTGTGCCAGTGCTGCCAAGAAGATCTCTGCGCACTTCACAAAAGCGGCAAAGGACGCCGACGTACCCAGCAAGGTCCTACTGGAGTCAGGCAGCTCTCCGGGTTCGGTGATTGTGAAGGCTGCTCACGACCATGCTGTACAACTGGTCATCCTCGGCAGTCGAGGAGTTGGAACTATGCGACGAACTTTCCTCGGTTCGGTCAGTGACTACGTGGTCCACCACATCAATGTCCCGGTCGTGGTTGTTCCGCCAGCAGATTCAAAGTAAGAGGGTAGGAATCATTTGGAGGGCGGTTCCAGAAGGATGCTATTTTTGAAAGTGACACAAATACTCTCGTAAATATTAAGTACCGTTTTTTCAAACGTTACTACAACTTGAAGATATCTGCCATTATACATTATTTTCCTTAACACTTGTTGTAGAAATAAAGTGTACTTTTAAATCGGCTTCCTCTGCAACTGTGAGATAAGGTGGGATAAAATGAAACAAAACATACAGAAGCCCGCTCTTAGATTGTTTTGGGACGCCTGTACGCGATTTCAAACTTGTATTCGAGGCTGTAGAATTTTGGCTTTAAAAAATAGTTCCTTAACTAAATAAGTGCTGACCGCAGGGTTTCGTTGGGTTGATAGCAACCGGGTGACGACCCCTGTCTGCATTGACTTCTTTGAGTAGTGTCTCTAACATGATACGTTGTTGGATACCCAGGCTCCTGGTGTCCTGTTGAATATTTCACCGTAATCATGTCAATTTGCCTGCGTCACTCGAGTTCGTAATCTTAGCCATGTTTATGCCCCCAGATTATTAGTGTTTTCGGCAGGGCTTCATTGTGGGACTGCCTAATGAGTTGCTGTACTTGTTTTCTGGGTCTATAGGCTTCCTTTGCTAATAAAAAACAAGGATTTGCTCTAATAATTTTCTACGTAATTTTTGTTCTTCAGCAAGCTTTCAACCTAGGTTTTAGTGGAGTTAAACAATAACAAACGCCTTTACTTTATTTCCTACTGTGCAGTTATCACACACGGGCATTAGTAATGCATTAATTAAGCCTTAAATCGTTAACCACGAATTCCGTAAGACACTTGGGCTGGAAAAAGTTTGCCATTGGACTGCCCTACGATTAAATCCCTACCGCGTTTTCTTCATCAGCAGTTTACAAAGTTTATCCTTCTTCAGGACTATTTAGAGTTGTTAGTCATGAAGTACTGGTGCAACTGCGACTTGTACGTGCTGATGAGGATTACTCGAAATGCTACGTGTTCGAGTACCTACAGGTGATGTTAAACTATTGCGAAACGCAAAGGGAATCTACTAAGTAATTCCTCGATTTTAAAAATCAGCCGAATTCAGTCCATCTCTATATACTATGTAAATTAAACTGACCTCAGGGTATAACTTATAACTCTGAGCGACGTAACAACAAACACATTACTTCGACATAGTTATACCTCGGATTTGCTGGTGATAAGACTAACAGTTTCACTTCTATGTCATTAGCTTGTATGTTAGGAGGATACCGATGGGTCAGAGGCCATATAGAAGACTAAGATATAATTTCAGCGTGTTGTCGTCCAACACAATATTTCACTGGCCTTTAAATCTTCTGTTCCGCGGAGAATAGTGTTTCATTAAAAGCCTGTGACATTCCTATATGAAGAACGTTGTTAGAAAATATACCGATACATTCATTCCCGCTGTAGAGGCATTCGAAACGGTCGATTATCATGATACTCCGAGCGGCTTTTATTACAGAGTATTCGAAATATGGAAGTGGCTGTGGGAGTTTCATCTTTTCCCCCATTCGGCATCATAGATCTTCCAATTATTTTTGGTTAGCTCGTACTGATAAATTTCGGCCCAATCCGTTTCTTTACTAATTTAATTAAGAAGCCAACTTTTTAATAATAATAATTGTATATTTTAGGTCCAGGAACCCGAAATTACAAATTTAGTGCTATGATAAAAAATTAATACAAAGTTGGTACTCATGGTTGCGTCTGAGCAACTGTATGGATAACAGAAATGGGTGGAATGTTATGCATCGTAAGTCATATCCGATGCGTAATGGACAGTTATTTAAAAAAAAATAGTCAACCATATTTGGCAAATATGCAGAAATAAGAAAAGAAGTAGTGAAAAAAACGCCTATAGGACAAATCAGAGACGGAGTTCAGAGAGCCCCTGCTTAAAAGAAATATAGGATAAAAAAGGTTTGCGATGGCGGGATATTACATACGTGAATTTTTTTTAGAGCGGATGGAAATCCTCTTCGGATTTGACTTTTTACCGTTGCTCTGTTGCATTCTAGACCAGATAAGGGCAAACATATACAAGTATATCGGTCACTCATGTTAACCGATGCTCGCAGAGTGCAGTCTACCACTCCCTCTCTGTTTAAGGAAAAGTACATTTTCACCTACGGTTATGGAAGAAGTCACATAAGTGTCATAAAATATTGCAACAGATGAGGAACATGCTGTATACATTAAGGGCAGTATTACTAAACTGACGGATACGACGTATAATGAATGAACACCTTACAATCATAAAAAGTTCATATGTGAAAACATTTTGGAACCAAAAATAACCTTTCTAGAAGTATTAACTTTAAAGAAGGCGTAATTTTCTACCAGACGAATAAAATAAATATATATATTTCGTGTATATTTCCATAAAATATATTTGAATTTATAAAGGCAGTCAAAATCAATTATAAACTGGCATATTAATTACGAAGCTATCTTTTACAGTTCATACGTTTTGTAAGCGGTCAGAAAGAAGCTCCTTAAAAAGCCGGCACCCTGTCATGACTGAAATGACTTCAGAGTAGACTACATGATAATCAGGATTACAACTTTACTCAATGCCGCTTATCGAGAGAGTATCAATTTTTCGCATATGTCCACATGTTACACGAATTCTGGGCCGTACTGTAGGTAAATTTCTGTGTTTATTTATGGTGCCCTCTTTTGTTGTGAAAACATTAGATGATTTAAACAGTTTTAGGGACCCGACATAGGCTTCCACCGACATTCCTTCAGAGCTTATGCATTACTGGCTGTCTGGTATGTTCTGAGACAAATAGTATTAGTATTCCTATGCCTTCGTCGTTTTCATGTTATTCGAAGGAGCAGGTCCAACTGCAAGGCGCTCTTAGAGGATTTGCCACTATTTACTTCTAACTAGGTAGGGTGGCAGACATGTAATTGTACTTTCGTTTTTTAACTTTCAAAAAGCACATGTTTTTGCAACTTTTAACTGCTATCTTCCTCTCACCTTCTTTATTTAAATCTTTTTATAATTGTGTTAGATCCCAATTTTTTGAATACTGTACTTTTTTACCAAATGAGGTTTGCGTTCTGTTAATGACGTTGTGATGACTGTAGTTTCCGACGATGTCTCTTGAGTTTACAGAAACGGTAACTCGTGCGGGAATTAGTGCAGAGGGTAGTAGACTTGATTTGGTCCCATGTTGGATCAGCGCATCTACATCGTTGCCCCTTGCAACTGATACGATACAACTTTGGTGTGAGCATCGAACTATTGGGTCAGTACGCCTCGACTTAAACCGACAAGGCAGCGAACTCGTTGCTCAATGGTTGGAACTTAGACTCTGATCGAAAGGTCGCGCATTCAAGCCTCAAGCGGTGCACCACTTGGGTCTGGGTATGACTAGCTGACGATGGCTAAGTAAGCCAGGAGGAGCCATTCCAATTTCCCTTGTATTTGTCGGCAATCTATTTATGCTTAGACTACTAGCCGCTATGGCTGCTGTCAGAGCCCGAGAAATGAGACCCAAGGCAGAGCGAGGCAAGTGAGTTTCGTTAGCGGCTGGTAAGTGTTCATCGCTGACTGTAGATACTGAGTCGTTAAAAGAAACCTACCCTTTCACGACCTTAAGCCATATTTAAAAGAACATAATAACTTTTCGAAACGATATATACTCAATAATCCTTGAGTGCTTGTTTAGGTACTCCTCATTAACAAAGCACTGCTTTAAATTATTATTTTCATTTACTAAAATTATTTAAGTCTCCAGTATTCTTTGTGAATATAAAATAATCCGTGAGATGAACCGCGACGGATTCAAAAGGAGCAAAATCAGGCATTTTATATGGAGTCTGCAAGGATATTATTGGCTACTGCAAGTGATATACAAGAAAGATTATACAATTACTAGAATTTTTGTCAGTAGCAATGTTCCGTTTACTGTGACCAAATTTCATTTTGCCCAGAAATACGGACGCCATTCGTATAAAACTGGATGTTTTTACCATTTTCGCCAAACGGCTAGAAAACCACTTAAGACATGCTGGCAAATATGACATTTTGATGTCATTTTAACAAACATTAACTTAAAAATGTGGGAGACGTAGTAATATAGCTGAAACTTCCATTTATTTGAACCGCTAGTGCAGTCTTGGCTACATTAGACGGGTGCTTGCTAGGTGTACTTAAAAAGTACATTTGGTTTTTTTCAATATTAAACGTCTCCTCCCCAACCCCACAGATTCCAGTTTCACCCGACAAACCTCAGCTCCTGTAAAATATCCAAACTTTACCCATGAGAAAAATCTTCGATTTTCGTATTGTCGTCATCTCCTTGAGTCAGCCCTCGTCTGCACTTTTGTCCCGCTGGCAGAGTTGGCATACGTCACAACTTCAAAAACGGACCACACCCTTGATGCAGCCGCTCCAACTCCGTTTTGTTTGAATCCGAACCACGTGTTTGACTGCCGTTGTCATCGGTCTACCACATTCTGTTAGTGTTTTGGTAGATTTGTGTTATACACTTTTGAAAAGCTTCGCGGCCTTTGTGGGGTACAAACCCGTGATACCAAGTGCAAGGCTTGTATGTTGTCAGCGCCCTAACCACCTGGATTACGGGGCCACGGCTGGCGCAGGTTAATTGTTTAGATCTGTCAAAATAAACCTGAAAGAAATCTGGTGTATTTTTAATTGTTTGCTTAGAAAATTCAGCTTTGTTAATCAGTTTAGTGTAGCCAACTAGGCAGATAAAATCACTCAACTTGGATTTAATCCACGGATTCCGGTGGAGCCCGGTAACTCTGATGGTTAGAGCGTTGACTGAAGTGAAGCCTTCTGCCTTGGAACCGTGTGTCAGAATCTAATTGAGGCCACTGGGTTTTCGGCCTTAAAGAAAATAACTATTTAAATAGACTTTATGGTCCTCCGTTGAATTCTAAGTTCATTGCCTAGGAAATCCTCTTGAGTTGTACCCAAGATTTACTCTGGGTGTCGTAAGTTAGAACCCTACTGAGGCCCCTGAGTTTTTCACAGTTGTAGAGGATAATTAATCCCGTACTTACTAGTACTGAAAATTCAAACTGATTATACAGTTCTACCGGTAAATTGGTCGATTAAAGTGCCTGAAGGGACTCTTTTAGTACCAAAATGAAATAAAACGCAGAAGTTGAGGTGAATGTCCACATCCTCAGGTATGTGTGTAGGTAAAGAAGAAGAATAATAGGGCACGTCTGCCGATGGACCCCAGGAAGAGTTCAAAAGCTCGGACAATTTAAACCACGATTCCAGTCATCGACGTGCCTAGTTCTTTACCTATGAAATAAAACCTTCTGAAGAAGCAACCGCTATAGAAATCATCACATTTGGTTAGTGGTATTAGAAATAGTTCTATTTTTGACGACAAAATTGTGTTTGGTTTAGAAACACAAACTTGAATGTAACTGGCAAAAGGTTACGTGATACCAAGCACAACAGTTCTACTTCTTCGTTATTTAAAGGGTGAATAAAGACGAACCATTTCTAGGAGTTATACCCCTTACTTTGACAAGAAAGTTCGATTAGTGGAAGTGTGACCTTGCTTACTACGGAGGTTGTTCATTCTAGACACCGTGACCAAAGTTCTGCGTCTCATGGTTGTTTATTCAGTGAAAAAAAACCAAAGAAATATCAGTTAAGATCCAGGATAACTGGAGCACTTCTGTAAGCACCTCTGTGTCGCTGTTTAAGATCAAGGACCAATTTGGAGTTGACGGTCAGTAGCTCAGTGAAGGATATGAAGAAAAAGCGGAGTGTAAGTCTTCAAAAGCCGGATCAATTCCCGATCTTTGAATAGGAAAAAAGGACTCATGCAAAGATCATCTTAGGGCAGTCATACGTGAGCGTTCAAACTGACCTTTTGGTACTCTTAAAAAGGAGAACGAGAAGAGGTATGACAGCTTTTCCATAGACAAAAAGTATTCCTCAGTCAATAAAACTAGTAAATACAGTAAAAATAAGTGCTGTTCAGGCTCTCGACTACATGAAAATGTTGCAAAACTTTAAACAATCTCTTAACCTATAATATTTCTTAAGCTGTTTTAGTGGTCCGGAAAAACCGTCGCCCTCCTCAAACGGCAGAAGATTAGTTTAACAAGTGCTGCCCTGGACTTCCTGCAACACCGCCAAGTGTGTGCAGACGACGCTCATAAATGACACCGATTTTCGTTCGAAATATATGTACTCCCCAAACCGGCTGAATTTGAGCCCGCTGCGTTTTTTCGTTTGTTCAAACCAAGACCTATATAGTTTATCATGTTATCTTTAACTGCCGGGAGCCCACCCTTTATTATAAAGAACTGACTTCACATGTCTATTAGGTACAGAAGCAACGTCTAAAGGAGAGTTGTCTCAAAGTCGGATTTTGATCCAAATATATGGAAGGACGTTGACTTAGGTACGCGAAAGCTTGTGTTCTTAAGCTTTATCCGCATGTTTTCTTTAAAATATGCTAACTTTTTGTATTTTTGATCCTTATTGCAAATTATCGGGAAGTCTCAATTTTATATAATCACCCAGGATAACAAATGCTCTCAAACACATCCTTGGAGCAAAACTACTTGCCAGAAGGAATTTTGTTTATTCTCATTTAAAAATCACACTCCTACAATATTTATTCTTTTAATTTGCCAGATAGTGTCCGAACATACACATATGCCGCATACATGCGTGTGAATATTTTTAGTGAACAAATATGAAACATCGTTTATAAGTAAAAAAAGCGTTATTTCTATCTTTTAAGAGAAATGGGAAAAGTTCTTACCGAAAACTGTCGAGCTAATAATTATAAATCTGTAAAAAATGTTTCATGTAGAGCAACAATTACTTTTATAAATTTTGTTCAAGATAGCGTGTCGCTGGTCAGATATCGGAAGAGGACAGATATGTAGTCAAACCGCGTAGTCCCACTCAGGCCGAATCGTACACGTTTCCTATCACATGTTTCAATTATTAATTAAATCGAAATATAAGTAATAAGTAATGAGCTTATTTTTACCGAACGAATCGCGCAACATGTTCCAGTTTCTAAAGTCGGGAAAACTGTGGCTTATAAGTTGACACACGGTTGTAGAGTAAATGACAGCCAGCGACAACATCGAGGATATTAATTTAGTGCATTTTTTTATTTTATGGTAGGTTACCTAACTCATGAAATGTGAAAATCGAATTTTAAGGGGGTGGTTTAACACATATTTGAAGTGGCATGTTGATATCTCTGTTCGATAAAGTTTATTGAACGCTTTGACGATGGGGAGCTAACCAAGTCCTCCAAAACGTCAGCGTTAAAATAAACCTGCTTCGGTGAGCCCGTCTTATTTCTTAAGTTACCAGACCAGACCTCTCAACTTCTCCAATCTGATATTATTGATTTTTATGTAGAAAGTCAAAATGCGGAAACCTTTTGAAACCCCTACAGGAATATATGCGTAGCTTAAAAAAACACCTACCGAGTAAACTTCCTCTCAAGCATTTTAGCACTTCCAAATTCCCTTTAACGACTTACTACTAAGACAATTGGGACGGCCTTTGGATCTTATCTGCATCAAATACACTTTAAGAACGACTGCCGTCAAAGCGTGCGTTCCACCCGGAAAAAGAACTAAAAGGCTTTGTTATAATCCATTTACTTCCTCAACTCGTAAACTCCGTTTCAAGTCGAGGCAGTCTCCTGCTGATCGATTGCGAAAGTGTTGTCATCCATTTTAATGATAAATGGCGATAAACAATGGGAGTACGTATCAGGCATATAAAGTTCTTTTCGACAAAATCTTGATGAGAAAACGTGATAAGCATTTGCATAGAAATCGCATATGTTAACGTACAAGAAAGAATTTGAGATTATTTCTTCAGAAAATTCCAACAATATCTATATATTTTAAAAGGTAATACAATAAATATCAAAATGAGTTCATTTCATGAACGGGGCTGGGTACAGCGCATGTGCTAGGATTTCTTTTCCAATGATGAAAACTGCGCAATTTCTCTTTGGCTTTCATCTGTTACACAGTACCGAAAAATATGGTCTACTGGCCGCGTTCACCCAACCCTATACCCCAGCCTCTGAACTGCATAAGCCGGAACTGGAATCGAAAGGCTTTTGTCATAGCGTTAGGCCTAACACTATCACTGTATGATGAATAATAATACAGAAAACGCCACGGTGTCCGTTTCAGTGACCAAAGGGTTGGCCAACTAAAAATGGCTAAGGCACTTAATGTCACCATCTCAGTCTTCCTTATTGTGACATTCTTCCAATCTGTTTTCAACAATCCGAAAATGTTCTCCGACAAGGCTCCAAGTCGTGCCAGGATAAAATTGTTCATTTATATTTTTTAAACATTTGAACGTCCCCTTTTACGCAAATATTATATCTGTGAAAAAATAGAGTGGTTACTGCTAAGGGCAGATGAGACCGGGTGAGTCGCTTCTGGCCGAATAACTGTGGTCAGCAGACCTTACGCAAAATCAGGCTTGCAGTAGCTGAGCCTCGATATCGTATTGTTTAGTCACCGAACCCTCCTAAGTGAGTGCCGGGCTCATTGTCTTTTCTGTTGCATCGGGTACATTAACTGTGTTCTGCGTTTTACGGTAGCTCTAGATTGAGCCTTAAGGCACAACTGAATGGGGACATCTCGTAAAATAATTGATAATTGCCCGTCAATCTAGGAATTCAACACCATGAAAGAAAACTTAATCGGATTGGCTGAGTGACTGCTTTGATGTTTGGCCGGAAGTGTATATCGTATTATTTGGACACTTCTTCACTCCCAACTGGCATTTGTATTTGGTAGGGTAAATTTACATTCGCCCATCCATAAAGTGCAAGAGATCTCGCATCAGGTTGCCAGGGATCCTGCTATTAGACTTTAACTAACAGAATTGCCGTAGAATTTACATAAATATAACAAATGGAACACTGTATAGACATAATTTTTCGGGAACAGAAGTAAAATGCAGGAGAAAGGTCGTTTCAGTAGTTTGCCTTCTGTTTCTCTTTCGCTGATTAACCGCCTTACGCTTTTATCCTATCAATTAAAGAAGCAAAGGCCCCGGAGCTGGGGTTTCCATATATGACTCGTCATGCTGACTTTATACTACATTAATGAACATGGCAAATATGCCTCTTGCAAATATTTGCGATTTTTCCCCGTATATTGCATAAGCCAACGTTTCAGATTTACTAGTGCGCTTAAAATGTATTACTAGACCATACAAACTCAGAATCTTTGAAAATGTGTTACTTCAACTTCAGAAATTACGTGTTAAATTGTCAAGTAAATTGCACGAGCAATATGAGGCTTCAAATCAGACTTGACTGTCCTAGTTATTTAGAAATTACCGTATTCTATGGGACAGCTCTCAGATTATTCCTTGTATAATTCTATAATCTAATTTGTATTAGGAGTTCCAAAAGTACGTTTTAGAACCCTGAATAAGTTTCGGTCCAGTTACCATGCGTACTAAATCTTACCGGGATGTTAATATAACTTCGAGGCTTATAACTCTCTTTAAATAGAAAATTATATTCTAAGAGCTGGTCAGTGCGTTATAACAAACAGCAAAACGCAGAGTAGCGAAAACTTACGTTTGGCTTCGTTTTCTTCTAAAACCATTGCGATAACTCATATTTCCTTTTAAGTATCCACCACAAGAATCGTCTGCCTTTTTTAATTTATTAAGCCTTAGACGAAATATTTTTGGAAAGGTTGTTTCAGTAAGTATTTCTTTTCCGCAGTAAGTTATCCGAATATTTAAATTACCTGCAACAAGGTACGAAATCTTGTCCATAAAATTAGTGTAGCGTTTGTCAAATTGGTCAGCCACTTAATTGCTCTTTGCAGATTATCATTTTAAATATAACGAACTCAAAGTGAGTTCCTTCGTTTTAGGGAAATGGCTCTTATTCAAAGTTCCCCGTTCGAATTTATTAATTTGTACCAACCGCGAGGTTTAGTATTTCTAAAAAACTGTCATTTTCTCGTGCTTTCTGATATTCGATTGAGTTCTTTAGAAAGCTTACTTTTAAATACTACTGCGAGATTGATCGCATGTTGATAAAAGTCAGATAAGCTTTTCTAATTTCCTTCGAGCATCATGGTATTATGTATGACTGTCGAATTTCGAAAATAACCGGATGCTAACTAATTTAATCTCATCAGAGGTCGTCCAACTTACCGTTCTGGGGTTACAAAAGTATAGTTCGCGGCGCAAAGCACCGCGCACACCTTGAATTTACATGCGCAACAAATTTAAATTAGTTTATTATAGTTGCTTTCTAATCTAACTTATTTCTATTTAAGTTCAATTTTCAGTTTTGTTTTCAGTTCATTCTTATTCTTATTATCTTTATTTTATTTTTAGATTATTTTTGGTTAAGTGAATTATCCTTACTTTAATTTGCTTGTTTAGTTAGTTGGTCTTAGTTTTATTCAGTAATTTTTTTAATTCTGTTACTTCCCAATATTCGCATAATTGCACGTTTTAATTACGGCGCACTTTTTGTTGACAAAAAATATCATTTAAATAATTATTCCTAGTTTTTCTACTTTTATAAACTTTTTTATTTGTATTTCTTTCCGAACCTTGAAGCATCTTTTCCCAGGTGCAAACTGGAAGATTGTGTATACAGCAGTATTTAATGGAACCATAAATTTCGCGAGTGCTCATCAGCTGCATCCTCTCGCTGCATAAAGTGAGTAACGAATGACAGAATACAACAATTGAATTCATACAAAAGAGGTCATAGAAACAGGTCAGGAAGGTTAATTAGTAAATTGGGCCAATAAGTCTAATAAGTAACGTAAGTAAATGAGGCATTGTGGACAGTGACATAGGGGAAAAAAACGTTAAAGCAAAAATGTGGGCGGAGGGAGGTGTGAATCAGGGAGCCGGATGTTATCAGGGCAAAGCAAGGTTTACAACATGCTCCAGCTTTTTACATAGATCGGGTTTTGACCGTCGTATAGAGCATGGAGCATGTTGTGAACTTTGCTTTGCCCTGATAATACCCGGCTCCCTGATTCACACTTCCCCCTGCCCGCATTTTTTGCCTTAACGTTTTTTTCCCTATCTCACTGTCCACAGTGCTTCATTTACTTACGTTACTAATTAGACTTATTAGCCCAATTTACTAATTAACTTTCCTGACCTGTTTCTATGACCTCTTCTGTATGAATTCAATTGTTGTATTCTGTCATTCGTTACTCACTTTATGCAGCAAGAGGACGCAGCTGATGAGCACTTGCGAAATTTAAGGTTCCATTAAATTCTGCTGTATACGCAATCTTCCTATTTATATTTCCTTACCTTTCGCGTTTCCCAGACTGTATGCTCTTTATTTCACCCGGTTCTGTATTGCAGAAGGTTGGGGCTTTCGCGGGCTGATTTGGGACCCAGAGTAAGATTCTACCGTTATTATTTATGACTGTTGAATTTTGAAACTAGCCGGGTGATACCTAACTTGACTTCATCCACGGAGTAAATTTCTTAAAAAGCGCGGTTATTGCACTCGGCTCATGTTGTGAGCCAGGCATTTAGCTACATAGTTATTTACTCAGGCATCTGCAGTAGGCTAACGAAGGGCAGCATACTCTCTGTAGCAAGAGTAGACACAGCTTGTGTATGTGTGTGTTCTGTGAAAGCTAGCATTTAGGTAAACCCGCAGTTGCGTGCCAGCGAAAGATCACAAGGGGCGCAGTAAGATGGTGGAAAGTTAAGCGTCACTGGTGACCACTGGCGACCGTCGCGTGCCAATTGGATCATCAACTGAGAAGGCACCTCAAAGTGCTCTGCCACCCTGAAGGTAAGTGGGCGGGTGCTGTATTAACTAGAAAACCAGCTGTACCAGCTGTTAGTACAGCAATCAGCACAGCCTAGAGAGGAGAATGCCGCGACGTTATCTTCTACCCATCGACGGCAGCGACAGTTGCAAACATGCCGCCCGTTACTACCTGGAGCACATGAAGCAGGATGACGACGTCCTTATATTTGTCCATATCATCGAACCCACCTATTCTTCGCCTGCAGTCAGTGTAACCAAGGACACTTCCCGTGAATTGGTGGGGGGCATGACAAAGTCCATGCAGGAGAGTGTGGAAGCCGGCAAACTGCTGGGTCAACGCTATATGTCCTGGGCCAAGGAACACGACCTACAGTCTAAGGCCTTTGTGCACGTGGACCCCAAGCCGGGTGTTTCAATTCTGAAGGCGGCGGAAGAAAGACAGGCAGATCACATCATCCTCGGTAGTCGTGGTCTCAACGCCATTGGACGATCTCTTCTGGGCA
>UYRU01041875.1:8710-20010 GCA_900617775.1 Dibothriocephalus latus | reverse complement strand
AGGCCTATGTATTGTATCGTCTGCGTACTTACCCTCTGCAATACACTGGACTCCAACATTTTCTGTTTCTCTTCCAGTCAGTCTTCCGGGTTCTGTGAGACCCAAAACTCGAGCTCCGATGATCTTCTCCCGAATAACAAGGGGAACTGGTGCGGAGGCATACATTTCTTCGCCAACGTCCTTTTGTGGTAGGCGTACAATGCATGAAAGACGCGCATCCTGTGCTGTTTTCGTGAGGGAGCCCAATTCTAAGACATTTTTCTGGGGAAACGAATATCGTTGAGAAATTTCTCCAGTGTCGAGTGAAATCATTCTTCCATTCGGTTTTGTCAATTGCCAGCCATACTGTACATCGTCCAAATCTCCGGATCCGCGAAGGTCTGTACAAGGGGAGGAAAGCATGTCACCATCCAATGGATAAAGTGTTGGAGCATGTTCTTGCAATTTGCTCGACGTAGTTAAAAACACTAAACTATACAAAATTAAATGCAGAATAATTCACTCACTTGCGACATGACACTCTGCGGTGATCTTCTCCCCGGCGATTCCAATCAATTGATCATTGATCAGCGAGTCACTGGTTATTCGGACCTCTACAGCTGTAGTACCACTTGGTCGTACTGCGAAAGATGTAGACATACATCTCAATGAGTAAAGTATAACTGGAGATGATAATTAAAGGACGAAAAGAAAATGTCCAGTACAGTAAGTCAAAAAGGGTCTTTTTAGTTGATTTAGGTATGCATGTCATTAAATTAGTATTAATAATAGTTGATTGAACACCGATCTGTTTTTCAGGATGTACCCATCGTGGTTGATGCCTTGCGATTTTCGGACCAACCGAGTGTGTTTTTTTGCAGGGCTAATAATTGTAATGTTACTAATTGAGTTTCAATAACGTATATTTATGTTATAGTAGTAGTATTCTGGCTAAGGCAGGCAACCCTAGAACAGCTATTTCTGGATTATTGACCATCATCAGCTAGGGGTAGCCAACTCTAGTGTAGCCGTTGAAATTGCTGCCACACTCGAGTTTCGAACTCGCGTCTCGCCACTTAGAGGCAAACGTCCTAACCATTGAGCCACGAGTCCGCTGTATTGCCGATTGTTGATAGGGAGTATATAGTAGTTGATTGTAAACCGATCTGTTTTTCAGGATGTACCCATCCTGGTAGATGCCTTGCGATTTTCGGACCTACCGAATGTATTAGTATAAACGCATACTAATAGCACAAAATGGAATACGAAGTTGATGGCTTCTCTTCAAAAACCGAAGTTTATAGCCAAGGCATAAAATACGCAAACAGAAGGTAGTTGGTGGTTATTTTAAGAGGGTAGTTGGCCTATTCTTTTTTAGTGGATTAGAGACACAGAGAAAGAAACTCCTGTTAGTAGAAATGGGGCTTCCTTCATTTGTATTCTGTCGTTCAGTCGCATACACTACCAATGTGTCTAGATGAGTTGGCGCCCCCATAAGGTTTCACCTCAACTACGTCTGACGTCGCGAATAGCTGATATGCAGGATTCGCTAGTTCCAGGATTTTGACGTGTCTTATCTTTAAGATATATTGAAGGAAAGATAACTCAAAGGAAGATCTAACCGAAATCATCTGTCGGAGAATGACGCATATAATCTAGGTCATGTGGTTTCGGTTTACGACGAGCTTCATACTTTCAGCACTCTTCGTAATTTTTAGGCCAAGACGGGCAAAACATACAAACTAAAGAGCAAAAACGCTGTGAGTTCACGATGAGCTGTTATTGTTTATAAAGGGGACTTCAGTTGGCTACAATTTTGGGGTTAATTAAACGTAGGCAAACCTCAAACTTGCATAAGTTGAGGAAACTGAGGTTGTTAGTGGTAAGTCCGCTCTCCTAATGGATTGATTTGCCGATGTCAACAAGCTGATATTTCAATTGGTGATTGCTAAAGAACAAGGGATTTGATGTCCAAAAGAAGAGCGAGATTTGAAAATGTCACACTCGGAAGCTCCCCTAAAAAACGCATTGAAACAGTTGGGCAATGAGGAGCCGCTCCAATTAATCGTTCTTCGTATTCAGCTCAGTTAACCTTCAATACCTTGCACGGTAGTGGTCGATTATACATTAATTGGCGTCAACTACCACGGTTGATTATAATGGCCCGGCTCTTCTTACTAAGGTTTATAATGTGCGTTCAGTTTGTTTATTTTGTTTATTTTATTTTTCGTTGCTTGGTATAGCCGATCAAACACGCCAAGTTGGTTTGACTTCTAGATCTTGTAGAGGTTAAGATGGTGTACTTGCTTTTACCACACCAAATATGGTCAGGCCTTGGATAGCGATGGGTTATAAAGACGACCATTGGATGGGATCTAGTCAGTGCAGATCCCTAAACTCTTCTGAACAACAATGACCGTTGGCGATATCAATGCAGGTGTCGATAGTATTAAGTTACGGCTATGAGAGGGAGAGAGCATCTTGGTTTAAAGGTTTTTGGAAACCAGGTCGGGGGCTTTTTGACCTTTTGCATGAGCACTATGACATGGAAGCCATGAACAACTGTGGAGTACGCCTATGCGAACTCCGCGACGCAATCACTCGGGCTGTTAGGTCAGTTCGCCACGACAGTTTATTGATAATAGGATGTCGCTTTAAGGTGAGGACACCTTTGTGTTTTCCTCCTAGTGCAAATAAGTCAAATGGACCATTTTGAAAAGACATGATAAAATGAACGACGACCTTTAAAATAATAAATTTCGGGATTGAATGAGAATTCGCATTATGGGATAAATTAAATAACCAATAGGTTGGGACAGACCGGAAAAGCGTACTACAAAACCTTTCGACATACCAATCAACGTTATTTCCTTTTTGGTTTCTCCATCTTCCTCCGGAACGGTGAAGACAATTTTCTTTCCATTAAGATCCTCCGGGAATTCTGAAATCGTCAATTTGGAATATGATGGCCCCGTCTCCGTTTTGACTTTGGGATGAGATCCCGCTCCATCGATTTGCCATGACACGGATTTCTCGGGATCCCCTCCCTCGTACTCAGCGATCACCTGCATAAAATACGATTTAAAGGCATCGCAATGTACAATACCGACATATTTTTGGTGGCTTACAAGGGAAAACGTATTCTAGACCACGAGTAAGATGGGTTCCGTGGTGGTCATTACGCCCATTTTTTACTTGGCTTTGCTTCATGTCACAGATATTGTCCGTTAACATCTCTAAATTTAGACTACTCTTGTGAAAATTCGACCGGTTATATTATGTTTCCAGCTAGTTCAAAACAAATCGTCGAACGAACCGAATGTGATTGTCTGTGAAATATCGATCCTACAACCCCTCAAGAATCGCCCTTGGTAAATTAAAATACACTGTTTGACTTACATCAATTGTCGAGTTCTCGGTCACTGGAAGGATGAAGTCATTTTCTCCGACGCGTATGATAGTAGCGTTTGGCGAATATACGGTCAATTTTGGCACTAAAGGTTTTCCCGATGGATCTAGAGAAATATGATCAAGAATAAAATTTAATAATTGTGCAGGCCATCAGACCGATGCCATAGGAGGTTTCGGAATTTGTAAGGTATGTCAGCAAGTTGATCGAAGTTGCTACGGTAACGCAATGGTTAGTTATCTTGTTGATCTATGCTCCTGATAAAGCTCATGTTATCATTCTTCTCGTTTCACGGGAGTTCCTGGCCTCCACTTTCTTAGTGGGCTTAGATATTCAATCATTGCCTACCGCAGCTCCACAACGGATAGCTTGATTGTGGAAAAAACGTTTACGAAACTTTTTCTGTACAATTTATTATTAGTTGAAAGTGATCCTGTTTCCCTTACACTGAAATAAAAAAGGTAAAGGGAATGTATCGAAAAACTCTGCACCATCGCTCCGCTTACGTTTTATCAACTTTCTACCACGCAGTGTGATCGATTTTTCATCCAATTGGTCTCGAGAATGTGCAGTGCAGGTATATGTGGCAGCATGCAGTGAGGGACGGAAGCCACCAACCCGACGGAAGTCCAGTTCCATGCGCTCTGAGGTAGCTCCATGCACCGGTTTTTGCATTTTCTACAAGAGCGGATGAAGTCGCAGCATTATTACGACTCTTGTTGGCAGAAGCATCGGACATTTATGAATTCCAATTGTATACGTTTTTATCTTCTGTTGTGCACTGAGCTGTCAACAGATAACTTCAAGGAACACATCAATATTTTATGAGGCATTCCAGTGAATGTTCAGGAGAATGTTCTTCAAGAAAAATTACAGTAAAATAACCATCCAGCTAAGACAGTAAGGCAAGATATTTCACGATAGAAGCAATGGCCTCTATTGGTAATATAAGAACCGATGGACGAAACATGGAGGATTAAAAGGAAAGATTATGATTTACTTCTCATGGTTCGCCTTAAATTCGCCTTGTTCATTGCCTTTAGTATGAAACACTCCTCCAGTATTCAAATTCTAAGCTAATATCCAAAAGTGATCCCTGTCGTGGTCTGCCTACGAAACAAATGCAGCTTTCCAAATTGGTTTATTTCCATCACCCAGACGAAGTTTAAGGTCGCTGCTGCATGGCAGGAAAATATAGATGTCAGCGCAAGCATGTGGCCTAGTTCTGAAAGCAGTTTTAGTCTTCCTACACCTGAAATTTTTTGCTTAATTATCATAGCTCTTTCGGAGAAACGATGAGAGTTTGCCTCTTAATTTTGTTGATCAACAAAAATAGTGTTTCTTCAACTACCTGCAGCTCATAATTAGAGAGCTTGTTCGAGGAAATCGAGATTTCGGCTGATATTTGCGGGTTCGCTTCGATGCAGACGAGGCGAGTGGGGTAAATGGAAGCAGGATCCTCATACTCTGGTTTGAGGATTATACGCATATCAGGGGAATCTAAGAATAAAAAGAGGTCTGGTTAGTCGAAGAGTAACTTTGTGTGGTGCTGGGTGGGGACGGCCTGAGGTTGTTATTTATCTGGCCCGCCTTCCTGCTGAAGATGTGACCCTGAACGGAACTGTTCACTTACCGATCTCGAAGCGTAGGGATCCACTAAGATTTGTAGTGGGGACCGGGAGACACTGAAAGTGGATGTGTTTTCCGCCGGCCAGAGGATATTTTATGACAAATTTGGAGTCGTCCTCTCTGTGCACTAAGGTTTTGCAAGAAAAAATAAGGTGAGTTATACAGAAAGTCAGTTTTGTGCAGCCTTTTGCTACTTTGCAGGACTTATATTTGCCGTCGCATTTACTGTAGGCTCGTCAACAGGAACAACTAGGTTGCCTACTTCCCATACTTTTTCTAACATTCTTAAATGAAGCTAAAATGACCTCTTCTATTTTTCTTTAGTAGAGTCAGAGTTTATTGTATAACAATGGAATGATACAGAAGCGACTAAAATTACCGTTTTCACTTATGTCGTGAGATGTATTCAGGAAAGCATCAACAATGGTCCACATGGGCTTCTTGCAGTATTTTGCGTCTGGCGTGAACCCAGAGACATAATAAATGTACTCATCCGGTCTTGGAGTTGTAATTATTTCCGCCTCAGATTGCTCAGTATCTGCAGGCTCCTCCTTGCTTTCACCGGCCTTGATAGGTATTTTTACATCCGGCAACATTGGCGCGACACGGATTGTGGCATTAAGAAAGACTCGTTGTGGTGGTTCTGCTCCGTCCGGTGGGAGAGAGACCTCAGCCTGGTAGATGCCTTCGTGTTCCTCGCCACCCGCCCAGACTACTAGATCATTGCCATCGACGGACATACCCGGGGGGAAATGGCGAGATTCTACAGTCTTCGGTGGTTGCTTATCGACGGCCTCGGGAAGGTCGTCGATGCGACGCCAGATGACAGTAATAGATTTTGGGGGACCGTCGAATTGGACACGAATACGTCCGGGCTCCAAGAATGACAGATTCATGGCTGGACGGTCTAACCGAAGCTTTGATAATTCTCCTAAAAGATGGGAAATAAAATAAGAGAGTGTGACCTCCTTGGAACATAAAGAGATAGAAATGTTTAAAAATCAAAAGGCATGAACACAAATATCCGAAGCTCCTATTTTCGTTCTTTGACAAGTCACTTTAATAGACCACAAATATACTCCGCCTGAAACTTGCAAAAGCTCTATAACATGGATCTAGACGCAGAAAATTTGAACCGGAAGAAGGGCTGTAGGCTGCTTGCGTGTCAAATGCTGCAGCAAACATGTCTGCTAATCATGTATAGATTATTTTCCTTTGATTCTGGACTCGAAAGCCGAACCTAGCTCTCAATGTGGGCGATTTGTTCCGATAATGGACAGCAGCTATATTTATTACTTTGTCTGATATAAGGAAGAACTATTGTGGTAAATTTAAACGCGGCAGATAACCTCTAGTTCTGTCAAAAAAGCATAGGGTCGGTATACTATGTGGCCCCACCTGGTCGTTATACCTAAGACTTGCCACTTATTTTAGTTAGGTACGTTTCGTTAGGATTTGCCCGGTAGCATATCGTGAGAGCCTTTAGGTGGTAAGGGGAACGGGACTCTGATATTGTGCCTGTGCATGGCGCAGCCGCGAGGGATTCAGTTCACCAATGGGTTCCCCAGCGTTGCCCTGTGTTTTCCGATATCTGGACTGCAGTCTCCATACAGCCTTTGCTCCATGTTCACACATTAACTTCCTCGGAAATTAACCAAATCAGGACGGAAACTGGAATTCATATATCAGAAAACAGAAGGGGAACACTGGGTGACCCATTGATAACCCTGACATTAAGATTAACGCATTGCTCATTCAGGTTACATTGTAACGTAATAATTTGTTTCTATCGAATGGAGTCTGAAATTCCAACTCTACTAAAGGATTGACTGACCGACGCGGCATTTGCGTAGAAAAAATAGTCATGACAAATAAACACATGTTTCTGTCAATACAGCAGATGTTTCCGTCTGCAAATCCCTAGCCCAATGATCACCCAACTGACCAGGAGCAGCTTTTTCATATTTGGCCGTTGGTGGTGGTAAAAGCACCCAGATGGTAGTTTTGAAGGGGTCCTTTCCAACGAGGAAACCTCTAATTCTTAAACCTTCCTTGTGAAGTTTGGTCAGATTGGCGGGGACCCGCGCTCTGAACTCGCCCGTTCCTGGGTTTGTTTCTGCATCTTCAACGGGCAACTGAGTATTGTTGGGGGCCAACCAGATTATGTGGAAATCGTCGAGACTCTGCGGCTGGAAAAGAAGCAGGGAAAAAGAAATCATGAGTGTAGTTGCAGTAGCATATGCGTTAGTTCTACATCTGAGTAGAACTTATCCACTTTCAAATTACACGGTAATATCCAGGTGGTATAAGGACTTCTATCAGTTCCCTTCGTGAACTGGTCGGAGTAACTGCCACAGCCTAAATGTGATGTACATCACGAGAGAAGATATAGCAATCAAAGTCCATTAGGTGGAAAATTGAGACAGTCAAATTAGCACGCAAAGGGGATCGTGAAACAAGCCTTACGAAAAACGGTAGGACTCAGTAAAGAGCTCATCACTTGGCAAATGACTGCTACTTAATGATCATGTGGGATAAACATCAACGAACGGACGAAAGAAACCGTTGGGTACAGTTTTGATATGCTAAGTAAGGAACCGGTAATCCACTCCCTTGTACTTGTCTTGGTCGCCATTGCTGGTATAGATAGATCATTTGCCACTATAAGTCTGAATTAAACGTCAACCAGGTGCTTGTTCGGTCATAACTGGCAAGCCAGATAGTTAAGGTCGGCGATGACCTATTGTATAAGTCGGTAGTTTTATTACCATAACATGGCTACTTATATAATTTACGTAGGTATGTTATATCAATGTTACGCTTCTGGTTGAGCATACTAAGAGGCTTAAGAGATAGGCTAAGGCGAAGGTAAGTTGCCAGGTTGCGGTTGAGTTAAAAAATACGAGTAGCTAAAGAGTTAGATTTATAGTGAGGGTTAAGATTAACATTAAGGTTAAGTTGTTCTGCACAGACCGTGTTACCCAATCCAATATTAAGTGACCAATAACCTTGGATATTCTTTTTTTGCTCATTTAAGCGCCAGTTTAGCATTTTTCGTATTCCGCGTCGGTACCAACACCTCCTTGGAGTAATAAAACAAACTTATGTAAAAATGCGAGCATTTTCAATGTCTCTGTGCCCTATTTCCTTAGTTAACTCAAATATTGTATTCTTGCCCTAATTTTTTTCCGAATGCTCCATTGGTTAGCTTTTTGTGAGATTGTGACACCACTTTACTAAGGCTGCAGGTTGATCGAAAAATCAGACAACACAGACACCTGTTCCTAAGAATGCCTTCGCTTCGTATGGTATATCGAATGTAAATGGTACCGGCTAGCTTATAAATTAATAAGACGATTGTGAAGGAATGGCCCCAAGCGTGTTTTCCATTCGTTTCTAATTTACAGAGCGCAAAGTTGGAAAAAATCTCGTGTCGATCACAGACGGTGCTGATTTTAAAAAATTCGATCACGAAACCGTCTAGTGGTCTCCTTGGCAATACATTCAAAGGTTAATGTACGCAGTTAAATGCTTGATCTGAATAGGATAGAAGACGTAGACTTACCGGCTTCACTTTGCCCCTCAAAATTGTGTATGCGGGGTCAGTCTCGTCAATCTCAGCAGTGAGGTATTCGGTTTCTGGTAGGGGTTCTGGAACAGGCATTGGTACTGGAAACTCAGTATTTAGCTTGTCTGCAGGGTCCTTTTCCGTATCAGCAGGCGAATCTAGAAGTAAAAAAAGGCAGTGATCATTATATGCGTAACATCGTTTTAGGGTTCTCAGCCGCGTTACTACACAGTCCGCAGTAAAGAACTCGGCCATTCGTATTTAATTTTCCATTTACTTCAGAATAACTCAGGAGATACATTGAGCAATAGGAAAGTGCGTGCATACATATATGGATGGGAAACAGGCACGCATTTGCATTTTAGTGAAGGTAATTTACACGTTTTCTGAGACACCAACTCACTGTGGTACTTTATTCCAGTATAAGGTGTGGGGTGTAAATGGTGTGCACGTTAGGTGTGGAATATATCTTTTCAGCTTGCAGGAGTTCGTCATTTTTGTGGTATGCACCCGTTTTGAGAATATTTCCGAAGGGGATCTCGATAATCATGAGCATACTGACTACGAGAAATTAAAGAAAGTCTTAAATTTGCCTATTCCAATCTTTTGCAATAAAAACGTTAATTCTCCGACCTTCCTTGCCGAGCTCCGAATAAGACGCCCTAAAAGAGTGTAATGTTTTACATCCAGAGAAACAAAACCCGATCAATGAAGGCTCCAAATACGTACGCCAAAAACCGTTCCCTATAATCAATGAACGGCCTCCTGAATGTCATTAGGACGGCCATGGCCCCCCTCGACACCCTTGCCTAGTGCGAGTATAGTTCGAAGAGTGGAAACATTCACATATTAAGAACACTTGACCCCTAGACAAATTTTACTTGATGACATCGGTCCTGATAACGTGCAGAAAAGTCATCGTTAAATTGCTACTAGATTGGAAGCGAATCAATAAACGGTAGTCGTAAATAAAGTTAAGAAGACATTCAAGGCATCCGTATTGCAGAAGATTCTGTTTGTTTTGTAGGTAGGAATAAAGCGTAGATCCGCTCGATGAAAAAAAGCCGCCTAGTTTGCTTCATGAGCTGTGAAGTGCATAGTAGAAAATAAATTAAAGCCGTTTGCAATAGTTTTACTGAACTAAAATGCAATTACCAATTAGGCAAAAAGACCCAGAGACCGCGAGAAACTCCTATTGGTCAGAAAAGGAAGCCTAAAGTCCAAGAAAACTATTAGAGCAACGCCTTTTGTCCTACGATTTATTCCTAACATTTTGTACTTACGGTGCATACTCTGCCTAATTATGTACAACTGTACCACCAAAGCTGATTGGTGGAGAAGTAAGGACCAGGCGGTTTAGTGGCTAGTAACTAGTACATATTACGGCTCTTATTGTGAACGCCGCCGTGTAATTGCGTCACCAGTTCTCGCAGAGGAAGAATGCGGCAGCCTGCCTTTTCTTGGCCATACGAAAATAATTAAAGCGGTTAAGAGAACTGCTTTATTTTGTAATTTATCATAGTGGCAGGAAATGAACTGCTTCGTCCACAACAATAAGTGACTTCATTCCCTGAAAGTTCGTCGGACGGCGAATGAAGTCTCAATCTCGTGCTGCCCTGTTTGTATAAGAAAACCTATTTTCCGGATCTTAGCTGTTTTTTCAGTTAGCTTTTATCCACAGACCGCAGTTCCTTTTTTAAGGAACTTCTAACAATTATCTTGCTGATCTTTTTAAGATCAGACAAATATTCTGATTTGGGACAAATTATGTATTTTAGCCGAATCTAAATATGCCGCAATTATATCTCTTAATTTAATTCACTTAAAATACATCTGTGAAATGAGAGGTGATGTTATTGAACATGACTCCGTAATGCTGACAACACAAAAATTAACCCAAACTAATGGCTGCGAAATCTTTCCGTACTATGCGCCGCAGTGTTCGCGTATATCGGCCTACCAGCACTCCATATTCCCATTCCTAGCACGCTACCTCATGTGTAAAAGACGGAAATACGGAAGTTGAAATCAGCCCTGTCCACGTAATGGATACGGATTTCATGAATACCTCTAGATTTTGAATATTTTATTTCCTCTTCCCTTGGTCTCAGTAAATGGAGCTATTTTTGCTGAAAACATGGGACATTTACCTTCACTGTAAAGCGTACCTTTCTCTCTTCCGATCATCAGTAAATTTGTGGGGCGCAACGGATTGCCCTTTAATGCCATTAAAATCCACGAAAAAGAAGTAATAGCACTGAGGTATGAGGGAGTTTAGCCGATTTGAATAAAGTTGCTTTTAATTTCCTCATTTCGGCCTAAGGCAGAATTTAGGCGGTCAGCTTACTGCCGGATGAGTAAATTGACATCCGAATGATTGAACTCACAGCCACCGGTGGGGCCTCGTAGTTTACAATTGGAGCATTAGCTGTACTGAAACCTTCCTCTTGGTGTTGTGGGTTCCAATCCCACCGAAGCCGCCCAATTACCTGAATAACCTCCAAGACCCGAAAAAACGCTAAAATATTGCTGAGTATGTGAGCTGGAGGAGAGGGTGGCGGAAAGAGCGGAGACGATGTGTACCTGGGTCTCTGACCAAGAGGTAGAAGGGTTCGGTCAAGTTGGCGCCAAGAGCGGCTACGTGGCATTCGTAGACGCCGGAGTACTCCTTGCGCAGGTTACCGATCTGCAGTTCCGCGGAAGACGTGATAGGTG
>UYRU01041872.1:7074-31034 GCA_900617775.1 Dibothriocephalus latus | reverse complement strand
AGATTACTCGTTGAACCACAAATTGCGTTGATACGTTCTAGTACTTGGAGTTGGAAATGCATTTGACATGTCGACGTATACTGATGTTTGCTCTTGCTTATTATGAAGCTACCCCTATTCATAGACTGGAGTGTTTTCATATTAATTTTGAGTGTATAAAAATTTGCCAGGAGTTTTATTCAGTGACATGTGGCAGGGTATACGATTTCGCAACTGTTATTCGTGAGAAAACAGTCTGCTGTGTGGACGTGCTTTAAATTTACTCACGAAAATTAAGTTTTTCAAAGTATTTGAATAGAGGGAAGTATACGTAAGTACAACGGTGATCTGTACCTCAGCGCCGATATGCATCAACCTACTGGTGACGATATTAAGTGTAATGTGTGACGTTTACTAAACCATCAACTAGCACGTGTCAAACGCATGCACCTCATAATGGGTGACCGAAATATACTTGATGTAGTGTAACCCAATGATGAAGGATAGATGGCGCGACTCTAACAGCCTGCGGCCACAGTAAGCGACAGGCAGTTAATACAAGTCTGCTAAGATTCTCCGTAAATTGGTCTAGCCTTCACTCGGGAAACAGGGTTTTATAAACAAAAACGTAGTAAACACTAAAATAGTTGCTTCTGCGATTTTTTAAATTTATCCGACATACAGACTGACCTTGACGACGCAATTCTGATGGCGAAACAGAAAACAAGAAGTTTCGTTTTGTTTTCTTCTACTTCATTTAACAATCGCCTAGCTACGAACGATTACTCGTTGATGAACGTTAACCGACCGCTAAAAGAACTCACTCGTCTCGGTGGGCCTTGCGGCTTTCTTTAGAGCTCCGCCAGCAGTCAGGCAGCGTTGACTACAATAAGTGCAAAATCTCATGAAAAATGTCCGATAAAATAATAAAAGTCATTTTGCGGGGTATCAGCACACACGGCGTGACCCAAAACTATTGTCACAGTAAATTAGGAACCACAATTTAAAAAATTCAGAGTTTAGTTGAGAAATCAGTATCTACTAGCATAAAAAAGGTTAATTCTAACAATAATCTGCAAACTCAGGTAATGGCAATATTAAAAGTCTCTGGCCCAATGTGTAATATGAATATGCTTAAGGCATGGGAATGAAAAAGAATGGCAATTTAATTTAGAATAAATACCAAATTTATAAATTAAATTGTTTCCAGCAGAATTTAAACTTGCATTAAATGTGTCAGAAATGGATGTGGTCACCTTAACTAAAGTTTTGTTTCCAATGTGGGTACTTCCTAATTATATCTGTTTTAATGCGGGAAAATATTCTTGCGTTCTTTGTATCAATTCATATTGACAATTGCAAAAACAATTTCAATGATTTTCATAGGCAGTTAATCTACTTTATCCCGATCAACAGCCGGAATATGAAAATCATAGAAATTGTTTTTGCAATTGTCAATAGAAATTGATACAAAGCACGCAAGAATATTTTCCCGTTAAGAAGACTTGAATGAAATAACAGGACTTGCACATAGCCCATAGACTGAATATTAGCTCAGGGACGAGTCTGAAATGTGAGCGATTTAAAATTTGTATTTTCCGAAAGAATTTTTATTCACCTAGATTAAATATGGTGACCTTATATATAGATGATTGCTTAGAAAAACCTGTTTGGACAATCAGCTTGCTGTTCCGTATTGGTGGATACCATACAAGCGGTAAATTTGGGCGGGTTAAATGAATCCATGTGTGCTAAAAGACAGCGCAATACGTGAGGTTTGTATCTCAAGCGGAAGAGTGTTGGCTACGTAAACACCTCTTGTATGAAGGTTCAAATCCGCCGAAAGCCGCGGTTTTTTACAATTGGGTCAAGTAAATATATTTGTAAATTCTAAACACGCCTTTTCAGTGTAAATAAATTGAACCAAAATTTGCTCCTAAGCAGTTCGCTTGCTATTTCTGTATGTTATCTTAAATCAATACAGTGTAATTACTTTTACCGTTTGTTTTGCGTAGTATACGAATTATATTGTTTAGGCCAACAAAAGTACGATTTACAGGCTTCATATGACAGTTTGCTGAACTGGCTGCCTCGTCCACCACTGTCCTACGAATATATACTGAGCCGAGGGCTGGCGAATTAATTACTTGAGGTGATTTACACTTCCAAGGTATTGAACGCAATATTTTCTTCATCGCCCACCAGGCTCCGATGGCAGAACAATATGAGCCGAACGGATGACAATGAATGGCCATCTACACGTTTTCTAAACGGCCTGGTGTCCACTGTGTGTATCAGCCTCTAAAGCGGATGGCTCAAATCTCATATTACTGTGAATAAACTAAAGGCCACATTGCATGGGGGCATTTTAGTCGGATGTCCCGTTCTAAGGTGGGCGAACTTTTACTGTTATTTGCCCAACTCCCAAGGCCCATTAATGTGTTCTAAAGGAGTCTGACGTGTCATAGTTATTTGGTTTAAGAATGCACTGTTTTTAAGTGAGAATCGATTCTTCCATGTTGGCGCGACGCGAAGAACTTCTATTTAACCTCAAATTTGTATGCGTATTATAGTTCCGGAACTTGCATTTATCTCTATTTATTGAACTTCAGATATTCACTTTTGAGTGCAACACTTCAACTGATGGAAGACACGCTAACATTAGCTGATATTTAGCCCAGTGTCTTTATTCTATGCCGATTGGCGTAGACAGCTATAGCGTCTTGGTCGGCTTATCTTGACTTGGTCTTGGTGTGAGATCACACTACCAGTCGCTCATACTCGCTAGAGCCCCACCCTGACCTGTACGACGATTTTTATTGGGTCGTGTGGACTCTGACCCGCTTCGCACATGTCTCTGAGCGATTTGACACCCGTTTTTATCCAACACATCCGCAGTGCGATTCGTTGTGTGATGATTAAAACCTATAAATAAGGCTGCTTAACGTACTTTAATAAAAGCAAAGAAAAGTTAATAATCGCGAGCTTTAAGAATCCTTGTATATAAACGTTTTGAAAATAGATATACTAATAATTAGGATATTGGAGAACCACTTTGGGGCTTAGTTATGTTCTTCAGTCAGTGCTACTCCAACCGTGAGGTTTACACACCGGCCATCGAGCCGAACATACAGGAGCATCATGATCGTTACATAAAAGGATCCGCGCCCTGCTTACTGCCGGTACTTTAGCCGGCAATTATTTTCGCGGTATCATGCATTTCTTTGTAGCTGTAATGCGTCCCTTACGGATTGTATGTCATAACGTGGCCTTTGATGTGGGAGAATGGGGATTCATCGATCTTTCCAATCCGGATTGATCGATGCACGTCTGCGGTACCCTAATCTGTCCACCGTATTGGTCTTGCGCATTTGCCGTGAGACCCCGTTAGGGGGCTCGCATAAGCAAATACACAGAGACAAGTGGAATCATACGTATATTTCAATCTGTATCGACGAGAACGCAGATAGCATCTATACACCATACTGCGCGTTGTTGGTTTGATACTTCCCTTGCGCTAATACATAAACCATGCTCCGTCGTTTAGCCCTCTATAGAAACGTCAGTTCTTTCGGAGAAAGTAAGTTGTTTTCTTTTTAATTTTGCAAATAAACTCTTTCCGGAAACGTGAATTACATGGTTTTTCCTGATACAACGTTCCATAAAAAATATTAATATTTCGTAAGTTATTATGCATTTATCATTTGTACAGTAGCACAGTTGCAATTGAGGGATTGTTTAAGTTAAATGAGAAAATAGAAGCGACGTGTCCTTCAGCAAGCAGCTAAAATACTTTATGACTTAAATGTCTCTGGTGTCAACAGCTATGAACACAATAAATATACATTTCTCGCCAACGGTGGTTGGCAAACGCAGCAAAGCTTGGATCACATGGGAAATTGGGAAGAATAATTCATTAGCTGGCAAGAAGTGAGCTTCTTACGAGCTTTTCTATCGAGCATTCGCGTTGCAGTGGAGATCTCCGGAGATTTCTTTCGCCGCGTAATACGCCCGGAGTTTTTCAGTAGAAAATTTTTTTTTTTGCTTACGTTAATCTACGCAATGGTGTTATTAATTATATTTAAGGAGTAGGCGCCTGCCATGAAGAAGGCATTTTCATTAAGTAAAATCTCAGTGCCTATTAACTACTGACCAATGGAAGTAGAAATCAATTTAAATAGGTGAGCCAGGGGCGGGTGATTAAATGTGACCTCGGAATACTTCTTTCGCGTTCTGGGCCCTCGTTTCACGCCCACAAATTAGGAAGGGTTTGAGAACGACTGACTTCCGCCTCTCCATTCTCAAATTTTTACCATCGTGTATCATCCACCTCGGGGTAATAATTTGAAAAATAAAACCTCTTTTATGTAACAGTCCACGACCACACGGCTAATTGCATTGAGTGATCTACAGTGCAAGGGTTCATACACCGGATATAGGGCATTCACACTTCCGACAGATATGAACACGAGAAAACTATTTTTTAAGCACTACCTTAAGAAAAAAGTACATAGCAATGCAGGCTAGAGATGGGACTGCCTGTTCTTGGCGAGTACGTAAGCTTTATAAGACCCTGATTGGTAGGTTGGTGAAAACTCAGACATAGATGAACTCGCCTTTAAGGTGTGGCATTCGCCGTGCACTATGAGGGAAAAACAAAAATCGACTCCTGGTTTAGAGAACACATTTATTCAGGAATAAGGTGGTTGTTGTCTACAAAACCTTGGTTTATTAGGAAAAACATGTGGATTCACGAAGACCAGCGCTCGAAAATTTGTTTGTGAATCCTCGTCCTGACGTTTGCAGCCTGCAAGTATTCCTTCGTGTCGGGTTAACCTTCGATCAACCTTAATAACAATCACAGTGAAGTAAACAATCGTTTTAGAAGGTGAGTGGGTGCAAGGAGAGTACGTATAGGCCTCGGCCTACCGTCTGCAGTCTAGACATACGCCTCCTTGTCGACCTTCCACTTGTTTAAAATCTACGGCGGCCATTCCGGTCACCCGCACTTAGTAGCTATACGCTTTTTGTCAATTATAGTGAGGTTCAGGACTGCTTGAAATTGGCAATTTGTGAGCTTAAAAAAGGTGCTCTATGAAAAAGGATCACGTCTGTTTCTATTGCACTAGGTGTAGGTTCCACGTTTTGGAGATACAAAGCAGGAATGCATTCTAGAAACACATAAAGGTAGAACAACAGCTTCTAAGGAAATCAAGCCAGTAAATTCAAATGCTGAACTCCCTGATGGCCAAAGAATGTCCTGGCAGACGCATTTGTCACGATGCTCATAAAAGTGCTGCTGATAATTAAGTCGTTATTTATTATATATTTATTAGCAGCATGAAAGCGCTTTTGAGTGACCGGTAGGAGCTGCAGTGTCCTTATTGGCAAATCTTGGTAGACAGGATGTGGAAGCCTGCCGAACCCTTCAAGCAAAGAGTTCCTAATTGGGAGTGGAGGTTATCTTACAAAAAAATATACCCTTTCAACTATGTTAATACACTGTGAACGCTTATCCAAAATTATCTTTTTGCGCCCAGAATCAGCGTTACTTATGCCATCCAACTGATAAAGCGCTTGCCAGTTTGTAAGGCATCAGGCGTGAATGTCCGAATTTTCAGGACACAAGCATTATTGCTGTGCGCACAACAGAGTCGTACTATTATCGTTTTACGATGCGGAAGTGCATCAAATTGGGACTGTTTCAAAACAAGAAATTTTCTACTTACCAAACGTCAAATTAAGAAGAATCTTTTCTTAGGTGCAAATTTGAAGATTGCGAATACAGCAGAATTTGTTGAAACCAAGTTCGCGACTGCTCATCAGCTGCGTCCTCTCGCTGTATAAGGTGAGTAATGAATGAGAATACACAAAAATTGAATCGTACAGAAGCGGTCATAGAAACGGTTCAGGAAGGTCAATTAGTAAATTTGGCTAAAAAGTCTAATTAAGAACGTAAGCAAGGGAAGAAGGGGAAACAACTTTAAAGCGGAAATGCGGGTAGGTGGCAGTTTGAATCAAGGAGGTGGATGTTCCCCGGGCAAAGCTAGGTTCAAAACATGCTTCAAATGTTTAGATAGGTCGTCTTTTGACTGTCATATACAGGCTGCCTCCAGGTAGCTCAATGTACGAGTTGTTCGTGCCAGAACAAGTACTACGAAAGATGTTTTGGAGTCTAGAGAATGGCTCGTATCCAATAAGTGTTCAGTTATCGAAGAACGAGGAGTTCTATTCTCCTGTTTTAAGAGGCAACTCGGCAAGTCTTCCCTAGCTCTAGCTGCCGATTGCCGTTGTATTTGCCCTGTTTACTTGCTTCCGCCATTACATGTAACATTACTTAGTTTGCAACCCCTTCCAGAGGACAAGCAGAATCTGTTGAATCGATATACTGCATGGAAAAATTGCCAGCCCCAAGGAAACTCTACTTGAGCCCGGATATGCAGCTCAGTTTATTGACAGATATAGCAAACCCTTACGACAAAAGTTTGTGGAACAGTTATTTAAAAGCCCGTTTTCATATCCTTGTCCTTTAAGGGTGCCAATCCCTTAAAAACAATCAAAAGACGCTTACCTAACACTTGTCAAAGCACCTAATTAAATGCTGAGCTCATATCTTGCAACTCGACAAAGACCCTTCCTATTCCAATCGCGAAGGATGCCTTGCAATTTTACGACATTTCAAATTGTGTTTAGGAATTTGTGTGCACTTGCAGATGCAATTACATAGGGCGAACACAACGGCAATCGTTAGCTAGAGCTAGGGAACACTTGCCGAGTTGGCTCTTAAAACAGGGGAATACAACTCCTTGTTGTTCCATTATTATAAACTTATGGGATACGGGCCATTCTACAGACTCCAAAACATTCTTCCGAATACCTGTTTGGGCGCGAACAACTCGTACCTTGCGCTACCTGGAGGCAACCTGTATAAGACGGTCAAAACCCAACCTATCTTAACAATTTGAGCATGTTGTAAAACTAGGGTTGCCCAGAAAACATCCGGCTACCTGATTTACATTAAAATCTGCCCGCAATTCTGCTTTAAAGTTTTTCCCCTACCTCACTGACCACTGTGTTTTACTTGGTAACGTTAGTAATTATACTAATTAGCCCAATTTACTAATTGGCCTTTCTGAGCTGTTTCTATGACCTCTTCAGCACGAATTAAAATTTAGTGTTTTCTTTCCTTCGTTACCCATTTTATGCAGCGAGAGGACACGGCTGATGAGCACTCGCTAAATGAATGGTTCCCATAAATTCTGCTGTATACGCAATATTCAAACACCGATTAAATTTGTGTTTCTTGAAATAAAACAATGCTTGCAGACGATCTCAATTAAACAAGACACCCATACTCGCCCTTATCATTTCTTGCAGTTTGAGCCTGTCGTTGCTACTACCTGGGAGATATAGCCGCTGAATACGCCATGCCCAGTCTCCAGCAGAAATAAGGGTTGGACAAGAGAACTATTTGAGAAAACATTGTAGCAAGTTTGCTGTCGGAAGAGGACCAGGAAAAGGAATGTTGACCGCATTTTGGGACCGTCAACAAAAATCCATTTATTTTTTTCATTTACGTATATATAGAAGTAAACAATAAGACCACAGTATATGAGAAGTCAGTTTCTTGTACAACACAGTTTCTGCTTATGCATAATTTGAAAATGGCACGGATAGAAGAATAACAATTTTCGCAAATTCTCAGTACATATGCGGCCACAACTTTTTGCATTCGCCATAATATTACGGGCTTTAAAACCAATCAGATCGTGTAAAAAATCCCCCAATATAAAGACCCACGGGGGTTATTTGATTTGATATCAAAGTTTTATGAATTGGTTCACAGATAAACTAAAAACCTGGTCAAATTCTTCACTTCTGTTTTGGACGTTCTTTTCGATCGGGCAGTGTGTTTTGGCATTTCGAAGAATTTATAGCTATGGGCCATATTTCCGTACTTGTAGGAGACAGTTGCAGACTTTGGAAGGTTAAATTCAAATATACTTCATCTAAATGGGTCAGCAAACCAATGACCAGTGGTTGAAAGTTTGTCGTGCCTCTTGGCTGCGCGAAATGGGTGGCATCATTATGCATGTATGCATGACGTTAAATTCGTGAGCCACCTAAATGGTGTGGGTAGCGATCTGAAAAAGTAGGGCACCTCTGTGCACTGTCCATTTGTCCTGAATTATTCGCGAGCTAAGTTGTCGTTCTGTCTGGCCTTCATATTGGCGGGAACAGACGCAAAATGACACCAGACAGACGACATCAATTCGCTCAATTACGTCCACTTGGTGTTTTGTCTACATGGTTTTAGGACGCCTGGAAGATGCCGGACAATAGGCGATACCCACGCCAAACTCTACAGTAGTACGTTCCGTTGCTTGTGACACATACTTTATGCACAATATCGAGTACCGACGTGTGGGTGGCCCTATTCTGTTGGTCTTCCGTGGTCGCGTAAGGAATCAGCGGCAGACGAAGCTGTTCAGGTTTCTTTTCCTTGCCAGCTGGTACTGAAGATACCCTTGTTATCGCACTAGACACTCAGGTTTCCTTCACTGAGTTTTGACCCTCTGGAAGAGTGCTCGAATACAGTTTTGTTTATTCTTCACTGGGCACATGATACGTATAAGGCAACTTTCTGTACACCGTTGTAGGAATTATATTGATTATATCAATAAAGAAACTATTCCTGAAAACGGATATTATGTGGACTTGCATGATATCACGTTCCATAGAAGATGCATTCTACGAAGGGTCTTATGCAGCCATCCTTTGTAAAGTAGCACAGATAAACGCTAACGAATTATTTTTGGTCAGAGGAGAAACCCGACTCTGCATACCCTTCAGCAGGCCACTACAATATTTTACGACACTGTTGGTCGCCAAGATGACACATTTTAACATTATTCCGCTTAATGGAGAAAGCGAAAGCGCAATGGCCTTCAGCAGGCATGTACAACATTATACGACTTAAATGTCTGCACTGGCGGCAGCTAGGAACGCAAGAAATATATATTTCTGGCCAATGGCAGTTTGCAAACGCAGACGCACTTGGCTCGCTGGGAAACTGGTAAGAATAATTCATTAGCTTGCATGAATGCAGTTTCTTACAAGTGCGTCGGTTGAGCATTTGCGCTTGCAATGGCAGTTTCCTGCAACCCAGTTTTCCGCCGAGTAAGGCGCCTGCAGTCCTTGAGCAGAAAAAAAAGCATTTTGTTTGCCTTTATCCACACAGTAGTGTGATTCATTATGTAGAAGAAGTAGGAGGCTACCAGGAAGTGGGCAATTAAGTTAATTATAAAACTCTGCCACTATTAACTACGGACCAGCGGAAGTAGTTGTAAGTTCAAATACGTCAGTGAGGGGATCAGTGATTAAATTTTACCCCCGAAATACTTCTTTTGCGTACAACACCCTCACATCGCGCCCACAGAATTGGGGAAGGTCAGAGAATGACAGGCTTCCGCTTCTCCATTCCCATATGTGCTCCCTCGTATGCCCTCTACCTGAATGCAAAAATTTAAAAAAAAATATCTTTCGTTATAGTCCAAGATCTTTATGAATTAAAGGCTAATTGCATTTACTGATCTTTATTGCAAAGGTTCGTACACCGGATATAGGACATCCAGGCTTCCGACAGATAAGAACACGAGAAAATTGTTTTTTTAGGAATGACGTTAAGGGAAAAGTGCATAGCAATTTAGGCTAGGGAAAGACCTGCGTATTAGTAAAATTATTAAACATTTATCAGAAAATGCTTGGTAAAAAGGGAGTGGACAAAATAATCCAACTCGACGAAAAGAGTGCGGCATTCGCGGAGCAGTAAAGAGAAAAAGTTAAATATTGATTTATAGTTTTTAAAGCGTATTCACTCGAGGTTAAGGCTGGTGTTATTTGCCGAATCCCGTCTTGTTTAGGTGAATACTGATTCTGCCGGCAGCGATCTACACGTTTTCCTTTTTGTAAATTTACCAGTCGAAAAAAACATTTACGGCGGACTTAACGACCACCTTCACTGAGTCGCTTCATAATCTTTTTAAATTCGAAATTGATTAACTAACGACACTTACTTTAGGACGCAGTATCGGCTCATTTGACTAGGACACAAAGGTATGCTGCGTGAAACAATTAGCAAGTAAATAAAACCACAGCTTCTGGGTTTTTGTTTATCAGTTGTTAGTTCATAGTTTTTATGGCACGTGATAACCATAGAAAAACATAGCAAACGGCAGCTTCTTCGAACGAGCCAAAACTATTAAGTGCCAAGAGCGGAGCATAATGGAGTCCAAGGAGGATGATGGCAGATACGTCCGTCAAGACGCAAATCAGAGTTGTGGGGATCAGTAAGTCGCTATTTGGCTCGCATTGACCAGAATCGCAAAAGGGTGATTGTGTGACCAGTAGAAGCTCAAGTGTCCTCATTATCTGTTCACCGTACGCAGGATAACCCTCATATTTATGAGTGGAGGTTTTCATACGGCAAAGAATATTGTCGGCCACCTTTGTTCAGCGTAAAGTATTTCCAAATGATATACGTTACTTTAACACTTAAAATCCCCGTTTTAACTAACAATATCCGTTAGCAATTCGTAAGGCAGTAGCTTTTGATATCTGAGCCTCTTGAAGACATGACCTTTTTGGTTTACTCACATCAAAGTAGCATATTTATTTTTAATGGTACAAAAATGCACAACCAATGGTAAAATTTCGATAGTAGATGTATTCCACTAATTACACGTCGCTTTTACGCTTTGTTTTCATAGCGGTTCTTGAAAAAAGTTCCGAAGGCTCACTTGTGGCTGCAGCTATGCAAGGCAGTCAAAGCCAACCTTAATTTTTTTTAAATTGTGAGCTTGTCTGGACACTTTAACTATCTGGGCAACTGCAGGCAAGTGTCTCTAATAGAAATAAGGGTTGGGCCCAGTCGACAGGAGCATTACGTGTGTACAGAATAAAATCAGTGAATAGTAAAGAAGGTTAGTGGTCGGACGAAGGCGCATGTCTAACCTGGCTAAAACGGCTTCCTGAGGTACTCGGCACAGCGTTAAGGGCATATGTAGCGATTGAAGACCCTGAGCTTGACACATACCTGAAGGACTAATTCGCCTTTATAGGTCTCTAAATGTAGCATCGAACGAGGTTGTTAATCATCACAACAGATATGCATACGCAGATGAATAAGAATAACGAGCCAATATTATACGATACATGTTTCAGTAAAAGAATAGGTGAATTGGCGAATATACGCTTGAGAAGAAGTAGTTTCGAACGGTGATTGAAGCTACTTCTTCTTCATCTATGCACATACCTGGGATTCGAACTTTTGCGTCAATTCATGAATGCACCTTTTTTTTCGATAAATTCTCGTCAGGCCTTAACATTTATATGGTAATTAAGTAAATAAACTATGCGGGTTGTCAGGGGAGGGGGTCGGGATCAAAATTTGATTAGCGTTCGGGGGTTTGGTAGTCGGCCTAGGTGATAAGCTGCTGGCTTTTGGATTACAGCTTTTGCCCATGGTGACTACGGTGCCGCATCAAAGTCCTTTTGGGCGCACAGGACCGTCGGCGTAGCCTGATGGCGGCCGCTTCAGCCGTAACCAACAGACGCCGTCCAATAAATTTTGAATAGCTTGGGGGTACCTTGTAGATCACTCGGAAGGCCTCTGGCATCTATATCATGGTCGGTGTTTACCAGGTGCGCTAGAGTATAGCTGTTTATACCCTTTAGTCATCTTCTGATTTCTTTAATGGGAATTTACGCAAAAATAGGTAAAAAATAAAGTGTAAAGGTAGCGATAAGAGAGAATATCAATATACTATACAAAGAATCTATTTGGAGTAAAGGTGCGTGACGAATTATCAGTTTGATATTGCTGGGGAAATACAGCGTGCATTACGACCGCAAGGGCTGGACATGACAATGTTTATGGTAAGCGACTTGAAGTAGGGAACGATAACTGTAGCGAGGAGAGTGATGTCAGCGAGGGACATGGCAATGAACACCAGCCTTGTACACCATCAGGCGATCACGCCATTCTCATCAGGATCTGCGCAACCAGTGACATTGGTTAGTTCAAACAACTATATGGTATCTGCGGTTCGTAACGCAAGCCACTGCTGGATTTGGCCTTACATTTGATTGGCTGCTAACTAGAATGCGCATGCAAGTAGACTGGAGAGAGGCCGCATTGCAAAGCCGTCCGGAGTAACGTCACCACAGACAATAGTAGGGCTACATGTGCTCTTAATGGGATCTCGAAGTCAATCGGAATAGCTTGATAAGGTTGCTCGATTAGTAAAATATACAGGCCAGTCATGATGAGGATAATTTATTAGTTCTTCCCTACCGGTGGACTTACTCCGAGGCAGCAACTTACCAGAGTATGCCAAATAACTGCTTGAAAAAGGCTATGTCCGAAGTCAAAGGGAGGGCTTCCTGAAAAAAATTGCCTTTTTAAATAGCGATAGAGTTTATCTCAAAGTTCACGTTGTATATTTGCGAAGTACTGTAACGACCAGGACTTGAGTGGACATCCCGGTTACTAATACTGTTAACTCAAGCGGTCATACAGATTAGTGAGTATGTCTGCATCCATTTGAAGGCTTTTGAACTAACAAACTGGTGACTTATTTGAAACACCCCAAATACTAAACCTTTACATGAAGATGGACGGAGGGAAACATGATCCGAAGATGCGCAAACTGCGCGATGGTACTGCCAGCGGGCTAAAAATATGATAATTCGATTGATGCCGTCTAAAATAAACGCAACCGACGTAAATGAATTGTAAAGACAAAGGAAGACAACTGCTCGATTATAGAATGTTTAGTTTCATAACGCAACTAGATGATCGGACTCTAGACACCGAGCCCCAACGCCCTGCAGGTACCATAATCTTTACGACGCACGGGTTAAGCTGAGAACATTTTGATGACAGTGATTCGACGATTAAACATTCATAAGGGTCAAATACGTGCAAGCGTAAATTTTAGTAAGTAGCCAATCTGTTATTTTAAAAATTATAAAAAATGAGCCAAGGATAAGTCTAGTCGAGCGTTAGAATCGCTCCTTTATTGCTCTGGCCTTTCAAAATTGTACACGAGTTCACTCATTTAAAAAGCCAGCAGAATATATAGATGCGAAGGGGACATTTTGAAGCATCTATATTTCAAACTCCATTACGTTTAAATTGGATACTGTGGTTCACAAGCGATCACTCATAACAGCAAAACAAAAATACGGCAAGTAGAAGTAGAATAAGTAGAATGTAATGACATAATATTTTTGGGATCTTTTTTCAACTAAGTACGGTAATTTTCTATTCACAAGTCAAGATAAAATGTTTTAAATTCAACAACAACAACAACGTGAAAATATGAAACCTGAGATTTAAGTAAAGTGTTATTTGTTAGTCTGATTTTCGGTGGCTCATTGTGAGCGGGAGGGTGGGAAAGTCATCGAAGCAAATCAGGGCAGATAACAGTGAAAACCTGTCAAGCGTGATTTGAACTGTAACGCACGGCAGAGCAGTCAGTCATGCGCGGGTGGGAAGTGAGAGGAGGGTCGAGGGAATTGGCTTGCGTCCATCATCTGTCCTTACCATGGTAGTGCGAATTACGTCATGTGATCCTACAGCTTAGAGAATTCTGGTTTTCTTCTTCCTATGCATAGCACAGGAGGCGCTCAGTCTTTGCCAGAAATACGACCTTAAATGCAGTCATTGGCTCTAGCATATGGCTAGTGTTCAGCAGTGATTTGTAAGTGAACTCTTGCGTGTCCTTTACAAGAACTTCGACATATGTCAAGGTAAGAACCGATAATGGACATTTCCCCATTCCACCACCCGCCCTGTCACTTCACTTCTCCTCCCCCCGCATGTAGTTTGCGTCAAGCCCGACAAGTTTTCCCTGAAATATGAACGACTTTGCTTGGATAAGTTTCTCCCCCGCCCCTTTTCCCCTTACCAAGCGCACCCGCTTATCAGATCAGAAGTTCCTGCTTTATTTACCAATCGCATTTATCCTTCTAGGTTGATGTTTAAGTGACCAGTTTGGCTGGAGTTATTTATAGGCGACGACGGTCGCGTTTAAATAATAGGCCACGATATTATATGACGTCATCAAATTCCGCTTAGTTCGTTACATTTTTCTTGGCGAAATTCATTCCAGGAAAGCAGGGTCCATGAGATAATAGGTCTGCGATACGTGTTATAAAGACGGAACCGGAAATCTTTGTTTATAACGTAAAAACGTGAGGGTTATACTTACACGTTATTGCAGTTCAGTAAATATTTAATGTCGACAAAGGCACTTGCCACTGCAGCATTCATTCCGGTAGATCGGTTGTTGTAAGAAAGTCATAAACCTATTGATTTACTTCGTAAATAGTCAACTTCCTACAGGACCAGCGCGTATTTGGTTACCAGGATTCCAGAAAGAAATATGACCGTCGTGATTTGCTTGAACGCAGAAACTCAAGTCCCTCCAGAGGGTTCTCAACTTAAGAACCCTTAATAATAAAGCATATCTGCCAACCCCCTCCCCCTTAACAATTATGTGAGTCCAGTAGCCATTTTGGTGGATTCTAGGTGATTGCATAGGACTTTTTGCGTGGGCAGTCAGCTTGCTGTTCCGTATTGGTGGAATCCATATAAGCAATAAGTTGGACGGGTAAAATCGGTCCACGTATGATTAAATTCACGGACCAGGTGAGCCTCGTGGCTCAGTGGTAGAGTGTTGGCTGCGCAAATGCCTCCCCTGTCGTGTGGGTTCAACTCCCACCGTGACCGCCAATTCTTCACAATTGGAACAACTGAATTAAGATAAACCGTTCCAGAGCGTAGTTAAAAAAAACGACAATAGTAACTGGAATTGTAGCGGAAGTCAGCGATCAGTTAGCATTCCATCAATAAGTTGACCTACTTCCATTTATTTCCTGTGAACGCTTATGTGTTCATTTGCAGAAAATCCGTAATAGTCGTTGAAATGCTTTATTTAGAATACTCGACTATTTTACCTCAAAGCAAGTGCTCATATCGTTTTGCGTACTTATTTGTTCGTTGGCCATAACTGTTGTTGTGAGCAGTTACCCAGGAAGACACTAATTAATTCCAAACCCACTTTAGACTGCAGAGTTGAACACTTCGATAGAAGTCATGAACAGGAGCCCCCACCTGACTAGTTTTGTTGTCACACGATGGTAGAGGAGCTGCAAGGACCGTGTTTGTGCATGGGCTGGCTTTGCGCCGTCTTAATCCGGGTCGTTAAATGGTTTGTTGACAGTGTGCGTCATTGTCTCGAAAATGGACCGCACCACACAGCTGTTTGCGCTTAGCGGAGGAAGGTAGATCAAAATGTCTGTTGACGCACCTGTTTTTCGACATCGAGGCCTCCGGCAGTCACTGGAGGTAGCGGTTGCAATTCTATTGTAGGAGGAGAACGGTGTCTTGCCCGGAAGGTCTAAGCTAAGGCATGGCGGGGAGCGATCTTTTACCGATAAATTGTACGGCATTTGAAATATGGTTCAATAACCACCGAGTCTGAAGTTCATCTAATATAACATGTTAAGAAGAAATTGCGTTTGAGTAACTAAGTATAAGAACAGACATCTGGTGCTGTCATTCTATTAAATACATTTGCATTTAGAAGGGCATAAATATGGAGGAAAAAATTAATCACACATCAGCTATGAGTTTGATTGGGTGTGTTGTTACAGGCCACCGAACAGAAATTGATTCGAGAGCATGAAGAGAATTTCTCAGGATTATACCGCCCGATAATCGATATTACAATCCCGATTAAGTAGGCTCTCTAACGGCAGTCATCTTTCATGATTTCGGTTACAATTATATGAAACGCGTTAGAAAAGCAGGATACAGTAGGGATTGAATGTTAAGAAATGTTTTAACCGTTTTCTGCCTGTTCGAATTAAATAAATTTCTGGCATTTATTCGTGACGAAACACGACACGAATGGTACACAAGGGTGTTCGTCGGATAGTTTATCAGCAAATTGCTAAAATAAGGTTTGTAATTAACTCGCAACGCGATAGTTTGGGGTGCTGCAGACCGGTTAAGCAATATAATGTGTTTTACTTCCGAGGATACGAATATGGAGGATATCATGATTTTGCTTGCCGATAAAGAATGCTCGACGATCGCCATGGATGAGACTGAGTATGGGGCAAATGCGGAAAACCTCCTGATGAACCAGAAATCCTAAATGCCATCGACTTCCAAGGGATTCAAAAAACTCTTGAACAGTATAACCAAGACGGTCGACAAGCTGAGAAAGACAGGAGCCCTCACGAGAAAAAAAAGCACTGACAACAAAAGTCACCGATGTCGCGTTGGTGCGCTTCTACGGGCTGCCAAAAGTCTACAAGCCAGGAATGTCCCCATATCCCATCGTCTCATTACGTGGCACCCCAGCGTTTGGGCTTTCAAAGTGATTTTACCAGTGACTTTCTTTCATCAGCAAGGATTCACCGTGAACAGTGAACTCGACGGAAGAGTCCTTGTCACGCATTCAATGTCCGGACGTAGGGGCAGACGAGGTGATGGTGTTATTCAGTGTGACCTTGTTATACACCTTAATCCCACCCGTACTGACTAGCAATACTATCGATGACCTCCTTCAAAAACGAAATGATGAGACCGCACAGCAACTCAAACGAAGACACGTCATGGACCTTCCTAAACTGTGTCTTGAGACCGTTTTCACTTTCAACGGCCAGGTTTACGAGCAGAAGAAGGGGACACTAATGTGCTCCCCCGATTCTGCACTAATTACCAAAGCAGTTCTGCAGAGGCTCGATCAACTAGTCTTCAGGTCGGACACCCCGAAATGTTGGGCCCCATACGCTAATAACAAATTCATTATGCTAAATAGGAGCCACGTGCAAGCTTTCAAAACATTTCTAAATTCGATCTTTCCCGACATTTAGTTAACCATGGAAGAATAAGTCAACAATCACTTGCCCTTCCTTGACGTCCAAGTCAAAAAACTGGCAGATGGGAAGGTAAGGACAACGGTCTACCGTAAAGCAACTAACAACAGGTACATTCTTTACTTCCAAAGCAACCATCCCGTTGGTCACAAACGCATTTGTGTCAGAATTGTCTTCGGACGTGTTCAAACACACTGTAGCGACGACAGTGGGAAGTAGGAGGAGATAAAGTACTTACGTGCCCCTTTAAAAGCCAATGGTTATCCGAAGTCCTTCATCCTGAATTGCCTGAAGAAGGCTCGCGTTCACCGGTCGAGCGATGAAAAGCCAGAATTCTGGCTCGCCATTACCTCCGAAAAAAAGTTTCACAGTTGACTGCACGAATCCTAGAACCCTTTAGAATCGGGTGGCGCATAGATCAGATTTAACAACCAGACAACAAAGCATGAAGCCCAAAGACTCACGGCCAACAACCAAACAATCAGCCGTAGTGTACAACATACCACGCAAAAACTGCAAGGTAAGGTATGTTGGGGAAACGGGCAAACGCCTGCGCACAAGATTACATTAGCATCAACTTGCAGTCTCTCGCGAGGACAAACTATATTTAGTCTATGGTCATGTGCAACAGATAAACCACAAATTCGCTTTTGAGAAAGCGAGGGTGATCGGCAGGGCCAGTGAGAAAACGGCCAGAATAGTGCTAGCAAGTTGGTCCTCCACTGACACAAGCAACGGGGTTACGGACTTGAACCTTACCTACCAAGCGCTTTGCACAAGGTTCGGATCAAGCCGACCAGAGCCTGTAGGGCAAAAGAGTACGCAGGACCGAAAGCCAACGCCCACGAAAAATAAAGGTGGAAGTCGGAGATCACAGGACCAACATCAAATACTTTCTCACCGTTAACCAAATGCCAAACTTCAAGTTGTAAGGGAAAAACGTAGGCCAAACTAGCAGCAAATGCTGCAGCCCACTGGTGGTAACTTGGATGTGAGCAGTAACAACCGTGGTCGTGGTATCTTCGGAGGCGTACTTGCAGTGAAGGCAATCAGGGCCGTATCACTGGCTGCCCGAATAGCAACTAAGGCACAGAGAAATAAGTAAGGAAGGATAAAGCAGACGTCATGGCTAATCGGTGGATTCTCACATAAATAGAAAATGTGACTTGGTTGATAACCGTAATAAGCGAAGACGAACAGTTATTCCATGGACGCTCTTTTGTCTACCACATAGTCAACCAAAAGGTGGCTGGTCGATGCATGCCAGTTGTGGGCCGCCCAGCCGCCTGCTGACGGAAGTTATTTGCGAGCAAAAAAGGACCGGTGTAAACCAAGAACTAACCCAAGAGGAACGAGAACAGAAGTGTAACGTGAATACGGTATCACTCCGCGTAACCCTAAATATTCGACTTTTACGTCCGCTTACGTGGACACTGACACTAACCCTAATACTAGCCCTAAGAATAATGCTTACTGTTATACAACCAGTGACTCTAAATCCAACGCTAAGCCAAACTGTATCCCTATCACAAATCCTAATCCCGAATCCCTAACAATAAACCTAAACCCATGCCTAAAGCTACCTACAAATTGAATGCATCGTTCCAATATAAGCCTAATCCCTAAGGTAAACTCAAACCGAACTCCTAACCCTAAACTTTAAAGTTGACCTTCCTCTCATGCACCTAGCGATAATTCTAACGCTCGGAGTTAGACATCCAACACATAGCCACCACTCAAAGAGGAGCAAGACACCTGAAAAAGAACCCGTGGGACAAAACCGTAGCACACCCAAGCCACCGAACTAAACACACAGGCTGACAGCCTTACTTCCCCCCACCCGCTCGCAGAGATACCGAAATTTGGACACTAAACGATAACGTCAGCAACCAATAACCTGACCACTACACCCATTAATCCCCCAAATAAAAGAACACTGGAAACACCTAACGACCCCGTCAATGTTGATTCTTGCGGCTCAAAGTACAGATGAGCTTATGAGGGCGAATCAGTCGGAGTGACGTTTAGCAACCTTCTAATGTCTCGGCCGGCCATACTCAAGGGACGGCAAACTTGTGACTTCGCGAGGCGGCTCTATCGTCGAAAATAACGCCCTGAAGAAGTCTAACCTAATCTGCAAACCGGCCTAACGCCTTCAGGATGAAATCCGTTGCAACGAGTGGACATCACATGCACGCACGCACGCACGCACGCACGCACGAGAAGCGAACGGTCAAGGTCACAGAGGGCTTATAACGACCAATTTTTACGGACAGCTGCGCATGCGTGCGCGAGAAACGAACGTTTAAGGTCATTATCAGCCTCCCAGCTTCTGCCGTACAGTGTGCCCGAAGGCAGCGTTTTTTTTCAAAAACCCGAGTGTTTATTGGCATCAGCAGGCCTACTGAGGACAAATTCACACAATGAGGGACCCTTTGGTGCTGACAGTTAGGTCTGCGCCTAATTGACCAAATGCTGAAAGGCTTACTTGATCGAGGCTGTAGTATTGAGTATCATGAGGTACAAAACCAAATTAGTAAAGTTAAAATATGATACAGGCTTTTGAAATGACATTTTTCTTGCCATGCATATAAATCGCACTTGCTCAGCATTGCTACGAATGTATATGACACTGTTTCTAGTCATTTTTTAAATATTTATCAAAGCCCATTGTATTTTTTACAAAATTTTCCTCACAATGCAGAAGAACCTCCGCCTTTCGTCTTTTCGATGGTAACTTTAGCGGCTACTATCGGAAAGTTTGTATTTGCATGAAAATCACTGTTGGTTTAAAACAACGGTTTAGAGCAAATTAGCGATTTACTTTGTTTACATTTTTACCCTACAATATTTTTGCGGACAAAAATGCAAAGAGGAGGAGGGCAATTTTGGTTCGTCAGCCTAATGATTTCTACCAGAATTCCAGGCCAGCTAGGCTACGGCATTTGTCATTGTGGGAAATTGCCCAGATGCAGCAAGGATAAATTGTTGCGAACAACTGCAAGCGGTTTAGCTACTACAATAAATGAAAGTGTGAGAAGGGCTTTATGCCTAGTAAGCTAAGTCAATATGGGGAATGAAAAACGCCCAATGTACCCTACCAGTAATGAATACCTTCCAGAAATTCGGTTCTCTGAAGGAAGAAAACACCAGAATGCGGAGGAAACGGAGGCATATCTCGCAGTGTTGCAAAGTTTCCTCGTAGGCGTTCTCTAAAATTACTCGATTTACCGTAAACACGATAGAACGCAAATAATAAACGGGTGTTCACAAGCTTTGATTATTGGTAATCAGTACAATGTTAAAGGGCAGATACTGTGCTTGTGAACAAAATCCTGAGGTCTAGATATCGATATAATCTGAATTATATCAGCATTAATCACCGTTACGGTAGTATACTATAACTGAATGACGTAAACTTCGTCCTTGTGGAAAAATGCAAAGGGCCAAAATTAACTTAACTGCATATAAATATTCTTTGCAAAACGCAGTATTTGTAGTTTTATATAAGTTTATTCTAAATTCCCCTTTTTTCTAGTTTTTCGCGTAATCATTGGCAGTGTTTGGATCCAGAACCTTTATTTCACTCAGAAGCTGTCAGTAATATACAAAAATAGTGTCTCTCGAATGTATAATCAGCTAAAAGCTATTTATTTAATTCATCGACTTGATTTTCCAGGTTGCCTAATGTTTGCAGCGTACATTAAATTCGCTTTTGCTTTATCGTTTTCGCCAATAAACCATCGTTATAATTATTCCCGTTTTTAAATTTGTGTGCACGACATCCAAGTAGAAGAGCCGATTATAGCACGCTTCATCCAAAAATTTCTGGTCACCCATAGCAAAACATCAACATAATGAGTAGACTGCAGTAAATCCAAAGGCGAATGCTAGCCAACAATGGCGGTTTATTGGTAGAATTGCCAAGCAATTTCGACTTCCAGACAGGTTGAAATTTTTAATCATGCGTATATTTGCTACGTGCTCCGATGCGGTCCGGGAAAACAGCGTCAAATATGTAGGAAATAAAGTTTTTTAGCTGTAATTTGCACGCACAGCCAGTAAAACTGTCGATACATACACATTTTCCTGATAGCTTATAGGTTTTTTGCAGCTTATTGAAATAGGAAGCACGTGTGGTCTGCACATCCTTAACGCAAATCGTATATCGGCTTCTATCAAGCATTCTGTTGTCATAAATTTCAAAGATTTGAACAAATATCTTGCAGTTTGGGGGTGGACTTGGTAACGGCTGCATGACCTTACCTATTGAATTCGCAAACTTATGTTACTTTGTTGGGCTGGAGCTATTGGGGGCCGTTTCGTGCAATTTTTACTCTCATCTGACTACACAGACGGGAAACATTCAGTTCTATAAGTTGTATTTTGGGTGCATGTATTTTTCGCATGGAAGGACATGCCTCGATTTCGTCTACAACATTGGTTGTGCGAACATTCAGCGCGATTTAGCTTTACGTGCTATTGATCGGCAGCAGGAAGGAGACAAACAAGGGCTCATATATTTCCACTTTTTGTAAACTGACAGTTTTCTTGGAGAGTAGAGGCTAGTACATGGCCTGCACACAGACATCACCCCCAACCTCGGGCAGTTTTGGTTTCTATTATCTTTCCTGTTGTGACTTGAGAGTCCATCCGCCGCGCTCTTTGAGTACATTGTAAGGTTAATTCGTTGTTTGCCCTAAAAAGTCTTGCGTAAACAAACTCATGCGAATTTCCGACAACTGCCACGGACCGATTACTATGGGCAACTCTGCATCAACACATGTGCGAATATTTTAACAAAATACTGAGCAACTTGAAGGGAACTTACTGTTTTGACAAAATGGAAATAGTACTTTACTGAATTTAGAAATACCGAAAACGGGAAAAAATTGATATAAGTCTGACAGATAAATGTAAATATTGGGATATGGGTTGGCAGATTTTAATAATTAATTTGATCATTTGTAAGGGAGTCGGCGGCTTCGGTAACATTCTTACGCACGGCATCAAGGCAAGGCGTTAGTTCACTTAACGCTCTAGCCAAAATAGCTACAGGGCCCTCACCGAGGGCCATGTTTTAATCACTCTTCGGTTAAGTTAACCGCCCAGCCAACGTGTGAAATCCATCAATTCAGATTTGAAAAATTCCCATCAGATAATTCAGAGGAGTAATTGGCAAGCATACGTAGCATTTGAGAAATTATGTTCGTGCCGTAACAATTATATAGGGAGGGTACAAGTTAACATGCTGATTATTATATTATCACAAAACGCAAATTCGCTTTAAGCGAAGCCTTTAAGGTAAATAACAAGATCTCGCCAAAGTACCCAAAGTCCCTAGGTCAGAGTTTGCTAGCAACAGCAGAAGCAACCGCGATCCAGTTGAGGAAGCCGGTCTTGTGCGCGCAGAAGAACCTCCTGCAGGCCCCAGTTACGGTTACGTAACTACCTACATTTTTTCGCGCTTTCTACCGCTTCAACCCCCACCCTTCCCCCCATCCCCTGTCCGGACTCAACAAACCCTCATCAGCTGATTACTACCAACCCGACGCCCCCCCTTCATCCCCATGACGAATTTGCTTTTTGTGATAACATAATTACCAGCATGTTAATTTGCATGTAACTTGCATGTTAATTGTAACGGCATGAAGAGAATTTATCGAAAGCTACGTATGCTCGCCAAATACTCTCCTGAATTCCGATATGGTTAATCAAGAGCTCAAGCATGAGTTCCTAGAAAATCATTCTCGAATCCATCATATAACTATCAGGCGCACGTGATTGACTCATTTGTGAAAACACGGATCAAATGAGTTGTTCAAATCTGTCATTCCCCATCCCCCCTTCTCAAAAAGTGCGCCTAGTAGCCACCTTATGAACTCTTGATTGATTTGTAAGGGAAATATTATCAGGCAGTCAGCGTACTTTATCAGAATTGCTGGATTCCATAGGTTGAAGTAGGCTGTTGTGCTAAATCGAAAAAATTGTGTTTAAAGCCACAGCCCTTTTTTGGGGGGCTCGTAGTTCATTTGGCCAGAGCATCGGCTGTATTAAAGCCTCCCCCTTCCTGACGTAGTTTCGAATATCACCGATGCCACCGAGTTCCTAACAATTGGGTCACATGATATTCAAATTAAATTATCAGAGGAAATCGCAAAATATGATATTTTGACCAATTTAAAGAGTCTTTTTGTGGTATTACTGATATTTGACTATAAGTTGTGAAAATAGCGGAAAAGGGTGTTGTCATAGTGATCATATCTGCTTCTTCAAAACTGCAAGCAGTTTCAGATCGGGATTGAAATATCCATGTATATTTCGTGAGTTGTAGCATTTTTTGGTCGCCGTGTTTATCAATAACTTTGAATAGAGGTACTCCTTAAAAGCTTCCACCTTTATAGCTCAGTTCTTGGATATCAGTTCTAATGCGTATGACGTTCGTAACAGACCTGTAGAACTGCATACACATTAAATCTCACAGCCGAAAAAATGAGCGTCCACAACAAAAGTTAGATATTTATGTGCGTTAGATCTGCTAAACATTTCCTGTTATAAACGAAATCATTAAGAATAACCTTGGTTCAATAAACGACTGAAAAATATCTCCGAACCTCATCTTTTTCCGAGGTGAAGTCTACGCAAGCATGAGGAACTTTGAATAATTTATTGATTTAACCGAATATTTGGGCAACCGTTTCTGTTGACAATGAAAGAACGCAAGCTTTTTTATATTAAAACGTTCTCTTTCTATATTTTATCAATCTTGGGCTCTATTCTAGGACTCCAAATGCTCCAAATAGTGCCGGAATCCATTATTATCTTCTGTCCATACCAATTCTTAAGTACACTCTCGCGAAAAAAGACTATTTGACCAATGTTTTATATTTAATATAGCATGGTGTGGCCATCCATTTTCGCATATGTGTTTAAAGTTCTAAATCTTTCTGCGATGAAAGTAATACAGTCAAACATGTTAATTACTGCACTTTGTTACACAAACATTTAGAAGTATGCAAAAACAA
>UYRU01041871.1:7115-21323 GCA_900617775.1 Dibothriocephalus latus | reverse complement strand
TCTTCCAGCGCAATTCTCGTGCTCGCGTCAGCATTCAGGAGTGCTGGCCTTCAGTGGGTTGCATTTCAATGGAAAATGCATATATAAAATTGAACGTAAAATTTTGAAACGCTGTTTATACCTTATTCACGAATAATTTTCTATAGGTATAGCATTTCAAAGTCGCATACCCAAACCCCAAGATTTATTACTCCGTAGCAGGTTGACCTCAGAGAGAGAGAGAGGGTGCCAAAAAGAAAATTATCCGTCCACATAGGGGGCATCTGCGGTGTTTCATTAGATGCTCTTTGACGCTTTTTAATTACTACTGACCTACTAACTTACAGGTATTCAGAGAAGAAGCTGCAGAATCACCGCGACCATTTCCACGTAAGTCAGTGTTTTAGCTAAGCCAGCCAACTGATATGGGAATATAAGTTTCATTCCGCATATGTGGATACGTAGAAAGAAGTTTGGTCATGTAAAGATTCATGCTTCTGAGCCAGATGAATTTTATGCTTCAATGATGGAGGCTATTTGATAAATCAGCTGAGCATTTTTGCCCTCATGCTACACTTGCAAGGAATCCTTCTTGACCTCGCCATTTTTGGAAATAATGGAAAGTCAGTATTAGTGAGAAGAGCTTTCACTGATATTCCTACTGGGAGACTAAAGAGGTCCCTTAACCTTAGGACGAAGGTATGCAGCGTACAGCCTTGAAAGCAGGCTATCCGCAGAGATACCAAGTCTTCTTACGCATTGATATGCGGTTGACAGGCGGAAGTCCAACTCCACATCTTCAGTAGATTAAGACATTCAATCATGGAAAATCTGATATGTTTGAACAATCGGTAGTTTTTGGGAACAGTCATCTAAACGCATACTATCTGGAAACACAATCTTGTATCCTGTAAATGACGAGGCGAAAAGCAAGCGAGCCGTTAGAAATTAAAACCTTTCGTATGCACGTTATTGTGTGAAGATAAGGATCAGGCGAAGATACTCCAGTAATTAAATCAAAATTGCTTAACATTCTCAGCAAAAGTTATTTTAGTGATTCGAGAAATATTGATCATGCAACCTTTCTAGTTTGTTTATTTGACTTTACCCTCCTTTGTTTGGTTCACATGGCATTGATTAAAATGAACTGCTTCAAATAATGTTGTTGTGTATTACATTTTCTGAGAACGTCGTATTTGATAAAAGGACATTTATTTATATAAAAATAAGTCTTACGCTGGATTTGCCAAATGTGTATTTCAACCTACGTTTTGTTTTTATGTCCAGATGCATCTGTTTCCAAAAATTGATACACTTTCTAACTTCCGAGTTACTGACTTGGTACAGAATGGTATTTTTACATACGCATGGTCTTCTGCTCTGCTTCATTATGAACTAGGTATGAATGCTAGTAGCAACTTAAAGTATTTCATAAAATTCAGATATTTAAAAGTCCTTGATTCTATGCTTGAAATCTCTAATAGATGTGGTCGTGTGATCGTGTCATATGCGTTTTTAAGAATCCTGAATTATGAACTTAGTTGTTCCAGGGAACATATCAAGAGTAAGTACGTTCGCCCTGTATCGTTTTACTATTGACAAAATAAAGTTGGCACCTAGACCGGAGGAATCACCGACGAATGTTTTGTGTTACCATGCCCTAAATAAACATTTTGTCTAAGAGTATGCTCATGGTGTCTCAGATGTTAGGTAGCGTTTGTGACTTGCAAATAATATTTAGGAAAATATCGTTTGATGTCTTATTCGGTGGGTTTTAATCCATTTTCCTAAACCTTACTTTTATAAATGGCGACGTACAAGCTAAAAGGACAGGTATGTCCCATCTGGGGTAGCAAAGCGAGTCGCACTTTCATTTCTTGTTCTTTTTGTCTAAATAAATATTAAGAGCACACCTTTTAGGATATAGCTGTCCTTTGCAGATCTCATTGTCTACAGTGGATCCAGACTTAGAACGCAACCACTAAGAATGTGCATTTAATTTTGCTCTAAATTTATGTCCTTCTTCTTACATTCGCAGACACGTGTAAGCAAAACATGTACGCTGGAGTTCGAATTCTTTTAATCTTATATTGACCGCCGTCGCTATGTACACGCGTGTTGGCTCTCTGCACCTAAAAATACTTCCGAAAAAATAATTGCATATACTTATTGTTTTCTTAAGGTATGGGGGGGTAACCCCGGCGATCAATTTCTCAATTTCAGCCGGTCGGTTTCAACTCAAACGTGAAAAAATCAATAAATGTTTTTAAAGCTGACGTTGAAAGCAGATTACATTATTTTCTATAAAATAGTATTCCCTCTCCTTGATTAACGCTCACTGACCGCTAACGGAACTCGGTCGTCCGTTTTGTCTTGGGACTCACTCATGAGCCCTGCCAGCGGCCGCATAGCGGCTAGTAGTATAGGCGGATCAACATTGCCGGAAAAAAAACAAGGAAGTCTGGAATGGCCATTTCTGGTTCATTAGCCGTAATCAACCAGTGATACCCCACTCCAGGCGGTGCACCACCCGTGGCTCGAAGCCCTGACCTGTTAGTCAGAATGGCAATGCTCTAAATATTATTGTCACTTCAAAAAATGGATTTATTGACCAGTTTAGAGAAAACCACCTTTAAAACCATCACTTTGGACTTAATTCCATAGGATACACTAGGACCCATCTTCCTATTTTTATCCAGTGACTGGCCTTTTGTGCCCGTTATGTCAGCAACTGTATAAGTCTACATCCTAATCACCTCCTTTTTGCTCAAAAGTCCTTAAAGCACATAAAAGTGATACAATCACATCGGAACAGCGTTTAATGAAGTATCTAAGTCACACTCACGTCCTGCAGAAACAAAAGAGACATTGGTACGTTTATGGGTCGTCGTTCCACGACTTACTCCACATGCTCGTGTGATGTTTGCGTTGCTACACATTTATCGCTCCCAAAAATTGCAACCATTTATTACACCTTGCCTTCTCTGTGTACAGTCTACCTTTCCAGTGAGAAGTGCAGGAAAACTCGGAGAGTATGTGGACGGTGACTTACTCTGCGCGAAGCAGCTAGCGAGAAAACATAGCCCATATTATGTGAATGTTAATGGAACAGTCTTAAGCAGGATTTTCCTGCGCACTACGACAGGCAAAAATGTCGAAAGAAAAGTACAGTGTTACTTTGACGTAAACGCAAAAAAATATTAGCTTAGCAGGCAACCGACACAATCATGATGTGCGAAAATAGCGCATACGCACTCTCCGATTTCGCGAGCGAAGTGCAAAAAGAGTCAAAACTAGTAGGAATAACTTCCTTTAAATTATTCCAGAGATGCTTAAAGGTTGAGGCAAATGGTTGCATGCCAGGTATGTGTATATATCGAGCAGAAAAAGTCGTGTCGATCACCAGAATCATAGTTTTATTAATATGAGCTTTCGAGATCATGCGGGAGTCCATCGTCAAAGATAAAATGGTCAACGAAAAACAAGCAACATTTATAGGGCGCAGGGGCAGGAACCAATTAACTATCAATGCAGTGAGTCTGATGTATCGAGCTAGCACCCGCATACATGGTCCTGCGCAGGAATCTCCAGACTCACGGAACTGACGGTTCATTGGTCCCATCCCCTCAATCCCCGCCCCTATGACGGTTGACTGGACCCTGTCCCTATAAATTTTGCTTGGTTTTCATTGACGAATTTGTACCTGACGATGGACTCCTGCAAGAATTCGAAAGCTCAGACTGATAAAACGACGATTCCGGTGATCGACACGGCTTCTTCTTTTTCTTCTTCTCGATCTACGCCTTAAGATGCAATGACAGCCTGTGATTCGCGGAACAGTATAGTATATTCTCTTGGTAAACGGACGTTTTGTGAATGAGTAAGGTCGACAAAGGTAATCAGTTCTAACTTTATTTCGTGTTTTGCCGAGGTAGTGTCATTTGGATTAATGCCCCCTTGACGTCGGTGATTAAGGTTCTCCAAAAGTTGGAAATCTTGTCTAAATTTAATAGCTACAATAAGACGTTCGCCAAGTAAGGCATTACTTTTTTCAAAGGAATGCGGAAAAAATTATAATTTATCATTTTTGAAGGAGATTTACATTTTCATGAAACTGAATCATTATTTTACAAATGAAAAACATGCTATTACGAACCCTTTTCGAATCCAGGGTGTGTGGCGCATCGTTGAGCACACTTTCGACAGCGCTCGGGTCCACGAATGTCACGAACCCGAACCCTCTACAATGTGAACGAAACAAGTGCAAATAAAAAGGACAAAATCCACTTTGGTATTTGGATTGCTGGGTAGATGACAAGACTATTTATACACGGGTATTACTATCTATTTTTTAAGCAGGATAAAATAACAGATGCATTTTTATTACTGGCACTCAAATATTAAGTGATGAATAAAGACATTTAAAGCACCGTAGGTTGCGGCTACATTAAACTGACTGGATTAAACTTTCAGAGTGTTGCCACTTTTGTTAGGTAGGAGCACAACCAAGTACATTTTGAGATAATGATGGTGTAAAGTAACCTGATCTGTTCACTAACATCCTAGAACTGTTACTGTTACGTGACTGTTCTGGTTAGCACGAAGAGAGAGTGATCAATAGAAACATATACGTAGCAGATATGAGGGGCACTTCTCCTCATGGATGTATAAATCGTCCGAAAAGAGTAACACACGCGCGCCAGAATATAATGCGAATCTCCAATCTAGACTAAGCTATGCATCCAATGGAATAAGAACTAAGGGCTTCGCTATGGCAATGTGCAAAAGAGCTAGGATAAAATGAAAATTATACTCTCTTGGAATCCTAGTTTTTTTCGGAGACTAACGCGATATTTTGTCATGGCAGCCACGCTAATGAACTTCCGACGCCTTTTACTCTTAAATAGGGGAAATGAACTCCCTCTTGAAATTATTCCTAAACATAAAACTTTGATGTCGCTACTACGTAACCTTAGTTTATTTTTTGTCGTTCAGAATCAAGAAAATTCGAAGTTTAGTTTTTAGTAAGGCAATTATCGTATTATATCGGCAAAGTGTCTACTTTAATTAAACCTGGCTACTAGAATGGCAGTAGTTCCGGAATACAGAAAGTTTCCACGAATTAAAATTCAAAGAGAATCTAAGTACAAATATCTGGGTCGTACCATTTATTCTGTCAAAATAATGAATCCAACCAATGCCCAAAGGGTACTTCGATATGAATAATAACAAGAAATAGAACCTCGTTCGTCAGTATGGAAATAATTAACTGTCATCATTCATGTGCATCTATTCTTTCACTCCCTCCTGTGGAGCAAGATATATTGGCCGAACAACTAGAAGCTTGGAAAAGAGAGTACGTGAACACACATCGGCCTGGTAAGGTAAATGCTATACTATATCGATCTCGAGTTCTCGTCTTGCGCACCTTATCGACAGGAATCACCAAGTTGATACTAATGAAGCCGTTCAGGCTGTCTTCCGGACACCAGGCAACTTCTTCAACGGCCTACGTCAACGGATGCTAGCGACAGCCGAGGCGGTGGCTATACGGCTAGCGAATCCAATGCTGTGCTGTCAGAAGACGCTAATATAAGCCCTTTCACTTCCTTGGCCGACGCCGAAGCCAGGTGGCGATCGTATATAGCTCCCAGCCCCTAGTGACAGTCGTTCGCTCCGTGCAAGTGACAGTAATTATCACTCCACGTACCTTACCCATGACCAACGCTCACAACCTATCCTAATTTCCTCCTCCCCAAGCGCACATGCCTCTGCACGCCGGTCTCGCCATGCGGGCAGCATGAAAACGATAAACGGTAATCAGAGCACCCTTATTAACCCTGTACAAATGTACGATTTTCATTATCCTTGGAATTCTACTGGTCTGATGACGAATTTCTGAAAACATGTATGTTTGCCGAATAAACTTTCTGAATGATAGATATTTTCCTTGCCCCATGGGTCGGTATGCTAACCAATGCATTTTTAAATTCTAACGTAATGGACCTTTTTGGCGCTCCTTAGCTGTGTACGAATTTTATTTGCGTATCAGGTTATATTTTTGTGTCTGGAGTGCTCTGCGTCTTATCAGCCTTTCAAATCACCGTAGTTTAGAAAGATTGATATCCTCTGATGAACCTTGATTAAAGCCTGTATGGTACTGCAAAAATAAAAACCTGATGCTGAAGACACGAATATTTAGGTTGTTAGATAAATGCTTTCCCGTACTTTCTACCCTTTAGTGGATAAATTTATCTGAAGTAAACTTAGGGAAAAGAAGGATCACATAACCGGCCATTTTTACATGTCACAGCCTGTTGACTAAGCCCCCAAAGAGGTCAGCAACGCTCCTTATGTTTTCGACTGAAACACCGTTTCCGAACTTTTTTTAACTTCTCCGTCACAGAGCCGGTTGCATGAAAGCAGCTAACGTGAAGGAAGGCTGCGCACGCTGCGTTATCGTATTTTACAACAGAATAATGGGCTGACGAATGATCACGAAAGCAGGCTGGCGGGCCATGATGTGCAGCTGCATTCCAACTGTCACTGCTGGGCGCTTTTTAAATGACATCGCAGCTTCAGTCTAGTTTTTAGACGTACTTTAGCAGTTGCTTCTGCTTGTTAATTTTCAGCATCTTCGTGTCGCCCAAATACAGTTATTCTCTGACCTTCATATGACGTTTAACGCACAGAACCACTTAGTAAATGCATGCAGCTAGGAGACATACGTTTAGCTCGAACCGTTGAAATAGCTCCATGAAAATCCAGTCAAAACTGCATCCTAAGTTTGGAAGGACATGGAGATTGACTTTCCCCTGTGTTAGAAATTGTCCGGATGAATAACATTACATATCTAAAGCCTACTATCATACAGTCAGTGAGCCTGCTATATCCTTTTTCTAAAGCATATTCTGCACGTAGAAAGTAAGCCTTGGTAAGGAGAACTCCAAAGCGTTCCCAACGCTCTGGATCGGAGAAGAAACTAATGTCGTAGCAAGCTGCCTAAGCTGAATCCGCGCTTTGACGTTAATAAGCTGACAATGATTTCGCCAAGGTTAGATGAATGCGTACCACGATACTCACCTAGTGAGCAATTTCTCGGGCAGTTGATTGAGGATAAACAACCAGATGAGCAATCACGCAAGGGCACACGAACATCCTACCAATGCGCAGAGCTCTGCACATTAATTTCCGGTCGCTTAACACAGATCTACGACTGATAACAATGAATCATGAATATTTACAGTACCATTTTTGCTTCTCCGTGTAAAGAGTAAAACTTGAAGGGGTCGGGAAGCACAGAAAAGTCAACATGCTATTTTAATACTCGACCGGATTTCCGCTTTGCTATTTCCATATGTGTCTATGCATCGACCAGTCAGCTCATCTCATCGCCGGGTGAAGGTTTTGGAAGTGTAAATAATAGGGAAAACACGCTTAATTATCAGAACTCGAATTCATTTTTTGAGATTTTGATCAGAAGTGTACGAACGGAAGAATCAAATCACGCAGGAAGATGCAATTTAAGTGTAAGGTTCTTTCAAATCTGTGATCAGAATTTTAGTAGCCCAGAAAGGCATACCTAAATATTTGACTATGATTAGAAATATTCAAATATGGAAGAGTAGATTTCATTTGCGCGCGTCCTTTAAATATCGATATCTCACGCAATTCGCGGTAGGACATTCAATAGCTTCAAATACACTTATCGCACAAGGCTGCACTACGTTGAAGTCCTTTTTTATCAATCGGAAAAGGAGGGCATTTTAAAACATTTTACTTGTAAGATTTAATGCAATTTCATTTGCGTAAGCCAAAGGATAGCAATGTCTGGGGCATATTATTTTTTGGGGAGGTAGGGCTTTGTTATTATTCTGGTTAAAGACGTTGCTACTTTTTATACCTAAATCATGATTTTTATAAAAAACTGATTTGATAGAGTTTAAAAGGAGAACAGAGAGAGAGAGAGAGAAATAAGTGAATGATAGGGAAATATGGCGCCTTTATAGCGGTTCCTTGACAAAACCGCTTGTATTTTTCTTGGATCCGCAGCTAGCATGATGAAGTAAACGAACACTCTGGAGCATTTTTCTTAATGCTGCTTTTCAAAGAGTTCTGCAAGCTTAATTCTAGTGACGAGCCCAAAACCTGACGCTGACATCAACTTAAAATTCAGTAAATTTCAACACTTCTTCTTTTCGAACCCTGCAAATGGAATTGAGTTGCCTTTTTTTGCCACCAAGCAACAACGGTCAAGCTCACTAACTGGGGCACAGACATCCACAAGTCACATTTAGTTAACTATTCTTGTTATACTTCAAATAGGTGGAAAAAGGATTTGTAAAATATTACCGTAGCTAATACTAGCTTCTCAGATTCTCATTTCATACTGATTTTGAGTAAGGTTGTAGCAGCCATTACTTATTTAGAAAGGGGGTTAGAATTGTCGACCCCTGCCGGCCGACCGCATTGTGGCAGAGTACAGCAGAACAAAGGGGAGCGGGGTGAAGAGAAATATGCTAGTTGCCACTATGGAGGAAGTATTGGTATTGCTTACTAAGACAGCAAAGATGTTTGCAAAGCAAAAAAGGAGCAGAACAACTATCCCCTGACTTTCCTACTAAATTATTCACCTACACCAAACGTAGAAACCAATACTAAAACACGTTTTTATGCTTACATTATTCAGGGCAAAGATACTGCCTCTCATGCTTATGTTCCTCGAAAAGAAACGTTGTTTTGCGCAGTCTGTGGATTGTTGTGGCCTAACATTCATTTTACGTCTAACGGAAATGTATGCTGAGAAAAAGAACGTTTATTTTATCCTCGATAAAATGGTCTCTACCCACACCAAGATTAAAGCGGACGCGCCTTTTTTGAATGAACGACTTCTTGTGTTGGCCGACCTCCGAACATATAGATACGAGACATCGAAATATATTAGAAATTTTTTTCATCTTGAATGAAAAGTGGGTTTGAAGATTTCCATTTTATCGGCTTCATGAAGAGGTCACGGAACATTTCAGGAGAAACGCGTCTACTCTCATTATTCAAAGGGTCATATTACAAAAAAGCGAACTACTGTAAATGAAAGCGTGGAATATTAAGGTAAGATGAGTCATACAGGACATGCTATTGCTAACGAAATTTTTATTAGCAGGTGAATATTGCCAGCAAAGACAAAGGAGACTGGAATAGCCGTCTCTAGCTTATTAGACGTCATCAGCCAGGCCTACTCAACCTCGGATGCTGAGCCACCTGAGGCCTGCTGATCAGAAGTCCAACACTCTAACCACTGAACCCCTGGCTCGTCGTCCTGCCGGTTAAGAGCGGGAATATTGACATCGGTTGATGAACAATCACTGATCGCTAACGGAACTCACTCTTACCGTTCTGTCTTGGGATTTACCCTCGAGCCCCGTCAGCACTCGCACAGCAGCTTGTAGTGTAGGCAGGTGCATATTGCCTGTAAAGAGGAGGGAGACTGGAATGGGCATTTGCGGATATCATCAGCCAGTCATACCCAATTTAGGGTGATGCGCTAACCCAGACTCGAACTCGCACTTTATTGGCCAGAAATCTGTGGTTGTAACTAGTCAGCCATTGGGACAAGTGATTTCCGTGAGCGATCACCCTGCATTCATCAACGAATGTTAATATCCCCGATCTACACTGGCAAGACAACGCAACCATATCTAAATGGTTGAAACGTTTGACTTTTGATCAACAGGTTCAAGTCTGCAAGTGGCGCTGGGTATGTCTAGCTGACGACAACTATTAGGCCAGAAACGACCATTCCATTCTCCCTTGTATTTGTTGACAACAGTAATCTGTCTAAACTACTTGCCGCAGTACGGCTGCCGGCGGGGCTCGAGAATGAACCCCAAGGCCAAACATGATGAGTGAGTTCTGATAGCTATCTGTGAGTATTCGTCAACGAATTATTTGTTAATGTTTATTTGTGAAATTATGCTGAATAATGCACCGTGCTCACTCCATTAAACGATAACGCCGATAAGATAACTCATTTTAGCTTTGTTTTCGTTCTCTTTTAGACATTTATGTGGTTAAGCAGTTAATCCTATTATTCACTCTTTTGTTTGAATTTCATCGATCATCTAAATTATCTAGATTTTGTGATTTATTTGTAGTTGCTCCTCCTGATGTTGATAACGATAGAACGACGTTATTTTGGCTTCCGTCCCTCGCATAAATCAGCAAAGATTAGGCATTATTAGCTCATGCATCCGATTGCAACAACCAATTTTCTTGCAGTTACTACTTTTTTATTTGATATGGTATGTTCCAGGCTCTAAAGCAGAAAGGAAGGTTTGATAAACTATAATATGAGCACTAGCGTTACCATGTCAGCATTAAAACAGACTGTCCAGTAGAAATGAAAAAGACGCTCCCAAGGCTTACTTTGCGGTTAGACCGCTGTTGGCTTGTTTATAGGACAGCCGAGCTTGTCTGTCGAGAGGAGATTTTATACCTGCATAAGTGCCCTTAATAACTGTTTTTTTCTTTTTGCGTTAGTATTCAAGAAACAACAGTTCAACAATGTTCCATAAGCCCGGAAATGATGACTGCAAGTACGTGATTAAACTTTTTAATCGCATAACATAGCAACTGTCATGTTATGTAATCTGACTGGAAAGTGAGCGAAATGTAGGGTGAAACCTTTTGGCAGGGGTGCCTAAAAAGGCAACACAAATGCATTGGCCGATTCAACTTCTTTGATATAATTATGCTCTCTGAGTCGGCACATAAGAATATTTTATTCCAAAGTCCCTTCTGTGTCGATGGGTGAAAATACCCTTTACCTACTTAATAAATTTTTGTAATATATGTGCTTTTTTATAGAAGTACTTCAAAGCCTAATCATAAAACAATTCTCAACCAAAAAGTTAAACATGCCTTTTATTAACTTCATTGTACTACTTGTCATAGCTGCACTCTATCGGTTTTTTATTGGATTATTTAATTTTCCATTTTGGGCCTAGCCCTGACTCTAGTTGCCTAAGTAAGGTTTTAATTTCACTAGAAAGTTATGCGCATATTTTAAGTAATGTCAGAGGAACGGCAGTCCCTAAATCCTATCAGGAAATAAATGGGTGCCCTTGAGGTGGATGATAAAAGCTTCGGCAAAAGAAAGGCGCAGGGATTATATCTACGAAGAGCGGATTATTAAAAAAAGGAATATAATGTTTTTTCACGGTCCTATACATTATACTGGATACATTTCCCGGCTAATTTAGGATAATCTACCTCCACTGTGAACGTAAGTTCTTACGATCACTTAGGCTGTTTATTTGACCTTAGAAGTTCACTGGTAGCAACGTTCACTTAACGGTATGCTGAAGTCAGAGTGTGACGCTGCAGCCAAAGTGCTTCAATTTCAGCCATTTTAACTGTAAATAAATATACGTGCGAATACGTTTACACTCGCGTCGCGTCGCATTTATTTGAAATGAGGCGCCTGGCAAAGTAGTCTCGCTTGCTTTATTTTGAAATATGAAAGGTAATAATATAGGGAGGAAACTGAGGCTTTGAGCGTGCAAACGGAACTGATAAAGAAACTCAAGTAAGCTGAGGTATGTTGGCTGAATGTAGTAACAAAAAAAACCGTTCCAAGTTTAAAAGCCACAGGCTTAACATAACCGGACAAACATGTTTTTTTTACAGGAAGGACCACCAACCTTGATTAACCTGACATACGCAGAAGGTTTTTAGTTTAAAACATAGAAAAAAATTTACCTTGCGGGCTATTTTCGTTTTGCAGTGATAAACACGGATGTTCAGTTTAGTTTCAAAGAATTTTTATTCCAAAACATGCATGAGTAAGTCCACCTTTAGAGTATATCTAAGAAATTTCAATTGTTACGGCCATTTTTATTTAAGTTTTGTGATTCTGTCGTGCGGCTGTGCCGCCAAGCAAAGTGTGCATTAAAAAAGGTGCAGTGAGCGCTTCCAGAAGTGTCACTTGCTGTATACGAAAGCACCTTTCAAAAATACAAAATATGCGTAGATAGAGCTCTAGGGTAAAAAATATAAGCGCTGTATTTTAGCAAAAGACGTAATACTGCAAAACATAAGTGAAGTCCTAGAAGATGACATTTTGCTTTGAATTATTCGACATCCAGGAAGCACTATTTAACCTTTTTCATTGGGTCCTTCCTCAAATAGCCATTGATCTACTCGAAAAAAGATATGAATTGGCCTCAAATACATCACTCTTCCTGATTGTCAGATTTTTCCTAAGTCTACGTTTGTGGAGGTTCCTGTGTGATTTATCTCATCTGCACAATGCGGCATCTTTATCATTAATTATAAGTTTAATCATGAGTATTTACATAAAATATTCCCTGACAAAATAAAGTTGAATCATGTCGAGAAAAAGATCATACCTGGATTTCTTCGTAACGATGTCCCGCATAATCAACGAGTTTTTAATTTCACCATATTTTTGAAAGTAGAATTTGAGCTTATCTAAAGACAACAAAAGAAACAACATATACGTATAGATTATGCAAACGTCTATTTTTATTTATTGTACAGTGGAGACCTTAAAGGGACATACGGCAAATTTAAATGACAATGGAAAAATTAAAGAAAAATAATGTGGAATTATTAATCCTTTTTGCTAGCCAATCTACATCATGAGCGCCTAGTTGCTTATCGGAAATTTTAAAACAGTGGCCGAGGCCATCTTTATGATCTATTTCAGAATAAGCTGGCTAGTGTTAAGGTTTTTAAATACTTCGCTTAAATTTTTCATCATTTGAAGAAACTGATGCAACGTATATTTACGATGATGTATCGTAGAACAGAGGTGAGCAACTACTATCGATCATACGATGCCTGCTTATGCCAGGCTCGTAAAGTTGGCAATAGTTTTCGACAACGAAACAAACTAAGCAACTATTTTCGCAAGTCTGTGTAACTACTGAAAACAGCCTTAAACGTTTGGGTTTAATGAAGGTCTTTGAACCTCCAGAAAACTTAATGGTGAAAAATTATATCCATGAATATAAATTATGGTGCATTCTCTCAATGGATACTCGAGCGGTCTCTTACCGTCCATAAACACATTTTATATTAACAAATATTGTTCAATACTCAAAACTGTCACTTAGTCAGCAATTGTTAGATTCTGCGTTATCTCGCCTTTGTTTCGTCTCATTTATTTAGACCTATGTGTCTTGAAGTTCGGTGGCATTTTGACGCTTTTGGCTTTGTAGGAGAAAGGTAATAGCATTTGCTGCGCACAGTCTGCCTTCCCAGGCCGCACACAGTGCACTCGCGTCACAAATTCCAAAATAACGCAACGTTATTTATACCGCAAAATAATCCATTTCAGAGTTCGCCAATGCTGGCATAATTATTTTTAAAAAAATCACAAAAAGTTACATAAGTAATAAGTTGCCATCACAATGGCGTTTTATCGATTATTAGTTTTATAAATTAGGATTGTTGACAGAGTAATAGTAGTGCGCAATTAGGCCAAAATAAAAGCACAATACAGTTTTTTAAAATTTAAACCTCAAGCTAATCTCTCTCAAACTTTTGACAGCTGACGCATGAGAAATAAAAAATTCATATAGGTACAAAAGTTAAATACCATGGTAGAAATTAGTGTTTAAGAAATATATAGGCAAGCAGTAAAAAGAGTAAAAACGTATAATGCTTCTGACTTTCGTGAGAACGAGAATTAAACATATTCAGCAAGAACACAAATGTCCAGCTATCGATCACAAAATATAGCTTTTGTGTTCTCAGTTTTACACTGACATATTTTTTAATTTTATTATGTACAACTACAGGGCCAAGGTTTGACTGCTAACTGGAAGTCTTATATAAGTGCTAACATATATGTTTCGAATAATCAGAAAGAACAGGAATAAATCTCTAAGGCCGATAATTTGAGGTGTAGATGGTGTATAAGTATAAAGTCGTCTACGTTCTATCTGGCATTACTGAAAATTTTGACTAACGTATTGACAACTCCTGTGAAGAATATGAGGCATCTCTAGAAGCCGCTACATTTTTCTAAAATTGTTCCTTTTAGTGTACTTGTTATTACATGATAGATACAGACAATTTTGATGCAACTTTGTAGTCACTATCCACGTACTGCAAACGAGAACCAGCAACAGAATTTGCTTTCAGATAAAAACATATCAAAAGAAAGGCCAAAGGCCATTTCAACATCCGCCATCACACCTCTTA
>UYRU01041868.1:15877-31388 GCA_900617775.1 Dibothriocephalus latus | reverse complement strand
TTACTCAATAAACTTACTTATTTCCCAAAGGATGCCTTTCCATGAAAATAAAACCAAATATTGACTTTAATCTTAACTCTAGTCCAACCCTTAACTTAGACAACACAGTTAAAGCGAACCTAAACCTTAACCCTTAACGTAATCGTGACCCTAACCCCATCCTCTGCGGAGTCAAGCTTCATTTACAAATGTCACCCAACTCGTCTCCTTTTTGCGACCCTGATGGTCTCCCTTCGAGATCTCTGTTTATGCTCGTTGCGAGTTCTTATGTTTTCGCCAGCTTGTCGGTGGACACTGCAGTCTGCTTGATCGCATCTTCGACATATCAATGATGTCCTCATGACATCTACTGTCCCCTCTTCGGTTCGACCCCATTGTCCCCGCCGACCCTGTTTTCCGCGATTAGCTCTTCCTGTCGCGCCCCATTATGCTATATAATATCTTTAATTACTGAGAACGTTCCAAATCCTCACATGTTCTTATCAACATCATGATTTCATCTCGCTGCAACACATCAATCTAATTACATATTAATAACAGAAGCAGTTTTTTCTCCTACATTGCTTTGAAATCAGGGGTTAGCTGAACTCTGCCTCTGATTTGCCTTAGAGGAGTTTTCTTCACTGCTTCTTTTCTCAGTTCACCATATTTACCAAACATTGTTGACTATTTTTTTTGAATGACTGCCCATAGTAAGTCGGATGTGACTTAATATGTATAACATACTACTCATTTCTGTTGTCTACACAGTTGCTCACACACAGCTGTGATTACCAACTTTGCATTTATTCTTGCCACAGCACTAAATTTGTAATGATGGGCAGCCCTGGGCACCATATATGCAATTATTATCTCTGATCGTAAAACCAACATAAAAAGAACGCCTTATTTTACCATTCACCTCAATCCTAAGCACAATTTCCTCGGAATTTGGCATAACGCTGCATACATTGTGGGCGGTTTCTGTTCCCGTGTCCTGTGTTCCCGTGTGACATATTAGATAGGGTTCGTCTTCGTCTCAAGTATTATTATTATTCTAAACTTAAATAGGTCGCGTGAGCTCGTAAAGCCACCTTTCTCCGTTGCTCACTTATGTCAAACAGGCCCCCGTTTACGACCAGTTTTTACAAACAGTAATTAACCCAAGGAAAAGCTGGAGTTTCAGCAAAAACGAAACACTTCTATTCAAATGCCACCAGATCTGCAAGGAACCCGGCAAATATCTTGCGCACTCACTTTTCTGCTTCTACACATTGCCAGTGACGTTTGCAATTTTCTCCCTTAGTGCCAAATACAAACCAACTTGGTGTTCAGCAAGTCAAGTTTGGTGGACGTATGTTTCCGATTAATCATCATCGGGCAGAGGCTAGAGAGGCAAAAGTTCCAACGTCCAATAAACGGCAAGTACGGGGAACTGGTTGAGGGTGTTCAGGAGTGGGAGGGGAGAGGGGTGGGGGGAGAGAAGGAGGGGGAAATTGTCCGACAATTAGTTCATGTCGCTGCGTTGTTGCTGTAACGAGACGTAGTAGAAGGCGTGAAGACGCATGCCTTAGTGCTCTTCTGCGTGCAGGTTAGCTAGCCTTATGGCGACTGCCTTTGTCGTTGCAAGTCTCCGCTGACGGCGTAAGTGCCGACGGCTGAACATGGAGACTTATTTCTCTCATTGCCTTTTAGAGGGGCTCCAGCGAGCAAACTTCCGCATCTTGGCTTAAATGCTGTTATCACGCGAAAGTGATAAGGTCAGACTATTGTTCTCAGCTACACTACTTTTTCGCCTTTAAGGCAAGGATAGACTCCCGTTTCAGACCACCTCAATATGCATTTGCATCTTCACTTGCTCCTGTGGGGCAGATTATATCAGCTGAATAACTAGGTGCCTATCCGAGTAGATGCGAGAACACCACACTGCCTAGCTAAACCGAAGCGTGGTTAATTCCTCACGTAGTTCACTTTTAGCTTACTTGGTTGACACTGGGTAGACGTCAACCAAGCGTTTCCAATCATATCTAAAGTGCCGACGAAACATTCTAAGTTCCTCCTTCAGCGGATATTAGCGACGGCAGAGGCAGTCGCCATACGGCTAGCTAATCCGATATGTGCGCGCAGAAGATGCTAAGGCTGCCTTTGCCGAAGACTAACTCAACATGCGTCTTCAAACCTCCTACCACGTCCCGTTACTGCAATGACGCGGCGAGATTAACTAACCGTCGGGCACTTTCCTGCCTCTCCCCTCTGTCGCCTTGATCGCTGAGCTCCCTCAAACTTCTCCTCCTTTGTTGGAGGTTTAAATGTTTGTCACTATATTATCCCTTATATTATTGTAATTGCTTGATGGTGATCAATCGAAAACGTACGTTCGCCATACTCGACTTTTTGCATGCTCACCTCGGTATCCTCGCTGAACTTAAGCAATAACTACGTGTTGTCAGTGTTCCCGCTTCGTCCCGTTAACCCTTAATTTCGAGCAGGTTTTCACAGAAGCGTATTGTTTAACTCTTAATTCCAAGTAGACTTCTGTTAGCCAACGCATGCTTAGCAACAGTCGGAATCAATCACACCCATGGCGCTAAAATATATTTGTACTGGGTTAAATGCATTTAGGTCTTTAAAATTCCATGAAAATATGAGCTCAGTCTTCAGATAACGAGCAAATAGATGTCAGACCCTCGAAAATTTGCCGATAAACTTAAACGTTTACAGTCTCCGCTAAAATTCTTCGACCGCATTTAATGTCAGAGTCCACTTATATCCTTTTCGGATGCATTGCAGAATTTCGTCTGAAATATGGCCGCAGCTCAGAGTAAGTGTTGAAAAGTAGAAGATGATTTATGTCCTACGCTCTGCCATCAGCGACATTTACCGTTTAATTGCTAGACAGCACGCAGAAATGGGAAAAATTTGTCAAATATTCGAAAATATATGTTCATTGGTTTACTGTGCACCCAGAAACCCGGATGCGATTTTTTCGGTTTGCGATTACCGTACACCCCCATCCCCGAGGGAAATTCGAATTTTATTTACAACATAGCAAACACGAATGCGTTAAATATGATTGAATTACAATAGTTTATAGTTAATATCCGGTCGTAAGTGGATATTTGGACCGTTTGGCAAGCAAAACGTGTCGAATGGGAAAAGAAAATGGTTCTTATCAAAGATATAACATTCCAATTAATTTGCTATGATCCTCGATTTACACGTTATCAGCAGGATTTGAGTTTTGATTAAAGTTAAAAGGGGTTCATTATGATCGCTATCTCAGTCAACGACAGCAATCTGACAGTCACTTGCTCTGGGAGATGACAGCTAGCATTCAGTTATGTTTGACTAGTTAAAATTAAAAAAACAGGCTACCACTCCTAAAATGTTTGCATATCACTGTAGGATGTTAGCTGATTCACTTCAACTATTTTCAATCACCAAACTATACCCTTTACCTTGCTTTAGATACGTAGGAAATGCGAGAAACTTCTCTACAAAGCATACACAGTAAAAGTCTAAAACCTAAATCATACGCCTTCGGGCCCGTTAATTTTATTAATACACTTACTGAGCTAAAAATTATAAATGCTAATATCTAAGTATGCAGTCCTAACTCCCAGGCCTCCAAGTAGATCATCAAACCGCTCCTCCTCTTGCATGCCCACTCACTTTAATTTTTTTGTCCCCTACCACTCAGATTTTCCCTATCAGTAACATTCTCCCATCAAGCTATCAGAGCCAGTTTTCCCTATGGATCCTTCTATATATATATACATATCTATTTACAGTCGCAGTGCTGGATGCCATCAAAACAGGAGGATGTTTTTGAGGACGCGTTCCCTACTCATATTACAGAGTGTGCTTTTTACAGCAGTTGGAAACCTCACTTTCTAAAAATTCTGCTAGAAGTTATTCAGCTGAAAAATTACCATAGTCCTATTAGTCTTTTCCGAACCGGACACTTCTCTTAATTTCTCTTCCGCTCACGGTTATTATTAATAAGCATTTGTCCAAGGGAAAGGGAAAATGATCTAAATCACTTAATCCTTAAAGCATTTTTTAAGAAAACAGTGTTGTTGCCTGACCACAGGTAATTCGTTGTGCGGCTTCGATTAAAAACAAAAAATACGGCTGTTACCACGTTCACACAGCTCGATAATGCTGAAATCAATCCCACAGTTTGGCCTAGTGTTAATGAGGGTACTTATTTAAAAGGTGTATAATGATCTTCCCCTCAAGACTAACAGACTACAGTGTCTGGGTTCAAATAGGTCATTCAAAATTGCTTCGTTACTTCAGAGGAAGTAGATTGTGTAAGAGCGCAAGATATTTGATCTTGGTTGGGTTCACAAAAGCTAGACTTCTACGGTTATAATCTGCAAAGTAAAGTTGCTCGCCGGAACCTAGTTGTCTTGTTGCTGACTTTTCAAAGAGCTTCATCTGCTCCCTATTTTCAAACCGTTTAATGCCAAAATCATGCAGAAATAGTAAGTTAATAGCCGAGCTAGTCGGCGTTGAATTAGTCAATTTTTTTTATCTCGCTGACGCCTGAACCTAGGCAAACGTCTGTCAGAAGACTGAGACAGCGAAAAAAAATCGATCAATTTAAAGCCGACCAGCCCGGCTAGTCATTTAACATTTCTGGTTAATTTCTGGCATGAGACATTTTGGAAATGAAGAACTGATCAAGCTCCTCGAAAATTCAGTAAGAGGAAAAGTACATTCCAGTGAGCAACTTTGCCTTCTCAGACGCTGTTAGACTAATTGTATTTAGAATTGGATTTCCGGGCAATAGGTGAGAAGAAGTGGTAATCAAATATGCCTGTTTTTTTTCTGAAGGTTCAAGTAGTCAATCCCATCATCCGGAATCCGACACCACAGATTCATGCGTGCGAAGTTCAGCATCCTGTATGTGCACGTAGATACTGAGAGTGAATGTAGATTTTACGTTTCAATCGAGCAAAAGTATCTTATAAGTCTTGTGCAACATCCCATCCACCGGTTGTACGACAAAAATGACTCGACACTTATCAAGAAAATTTAGACAATAGCTTTACTGGAACTGTAGAACCTACTAGTTTCCCTCTATTTTTACTCTCTTTGTGTCTCCATGGATAGAAACTTTTTCGTGGAGCAGAAGAAGCCATCGCTGAAACATGACGTTTCGGATTCTCGTCCGAACCCATCATCAGAACAAAATCCGCCGTACCGGGAGGAATGTCTAGAGTCTTTCACCGAATCTGGTGCAATTTTGACAAAAGACTACGTGGGAGTAACTGAAAGACTACTTCGCACGAAGTCTGCCGAATATGCAGCATCAGTGAGAAGGAAGGACCGCGACTCATGCGATGGGACACGGCCATAATTTTAAGCCTGAGGCGGCCGAGCTTCTTGCAAGGACTAACAACCACATGAGCTGTGAACGGCCTGGATCTTTGTTCTCTGATCCGCAGTCGATTAACCAGCACAATGATCTCACTTCTCCATATTATGTGCTAAAACATTTTATAGGCTTTCTTTCTAAGGTTTCAGTGATTTCGAGGCATTCTGCCAAACTCTCATAACTTCAAGAATCCAGAATGGCGATGAACTCTCGAGAATTAACGATCGGACGTGGACTAACGGGCAATAATCGCGTCATGTATGACCGCTGGCGATGAATGCAGGATCTCCTGATTGAATAAGGCACGTAGCGGCATGCCACCAGCGTCCTATTGATACTGCACGCCTAACGCCCTCAGCATCCTCATCTGCGACTGTCCCCGATGATGAATGCAAGTGAGAATACGAAACTTCAGACTGATAAACGCCATGTTCCGGCGATTACACGTTCGTCTTCTGAAATGCCTCCTGGAGCTCTCTTATTCGCTGCTATCAGCGATGATCCGTGGATTTTACCCGGTCGCTTACCCTTTATTTTTGTCTCCTTCCCTTCGATTATATCTATTCTTATCAAATGCCTCATGGCACCTAGAGATCAGTTCTGTCATTTTCCCCTGACCCACTTCCAAGCGCACAGCATTGGAAGAAATGTTTTCCTCTATAATCTGCTCTCGTAATATAAGGCAGGTTTGTATTGGCAGATAGTATTACCAGCAGAGACAGGAGAGACTAGAGTGGCCATTTCTGGCTTAGTAGCTGACGTCAATCAGTCGTACTCAACCCAAAGTTGTACAACACTCAAGGTTCGATGTCGTGCCCTTCTTGATCAGAACCTGACACCCTAACCATTGAGTGCACAGTGCTGGAAGTATTTTTGTCGTGCATAATCGGCTGTTCTCATATAAGACGTATTTGTATTCTCATCGGCCTTGCTTCGCCCTACAATATTTCATTCATCGGTCACGTTCTGGCAAGCGCCAGACTAATTAGATGCAAGGAAATCAGGCGATAAAATACACACCAGACTCTCACGTCCGTTTGCAGCTCCCGGCTCCGAGGCGACACCAGTCTTGGGCGCAGCCTGTCGGTTTATGTCCTGATGCGGTGGAGGCTGGTACTGCTGACCCACAATGTTTGTGAGGGCGATGGCAGAGAAGTTGGCACCCTTGTCGACAGCAAAGGCTTTTGGGTCCAAAAACTGCGTATCCTGAGAGGGAGGGAGGAGGGGGCAGGAGATTATCAAGGGACTCAGTGGTAGTTAAGAATAGTGATTTAACACAGACTTATGAGGCCGCTACTAGCGTAAGCAGTTTCCCTGCAAATAGTGAATAGGCAACGGTACCAGGGTAAAGGGTAAAAGAGTACCAGTTTTAAAGGTCAAAACCTTCACAGGTATGCTAGAAGTAAAACTCGAAAATCGGAATCATACGCTTTCAGGCCAGTTTATTGTACCAACACACTTACCGAACTACACAGTCTAAACGCAGATGTCTAATTACGACTTCATTCCCCGAGACCTCCAGGCTGTTTCAGTTATAAAAGTTTGAAGTAATATCTACTCGTTAGTTCAAATGTAAAAATAAAACGGTCCTTATCAGCGATTTAAAATTTCGATTAGTCTACTATGATCCCCGATTTAAACCTTCTCAGTTTGATTCGGCTTTTGATTAAAGTTAAAAGGGGTTCATTAAGATCGCTCTCACAGTCAACGAAATAAATTTGACAGTCAACTGCTTCGGGAGTTGACAGCTATCATTCAGTTATCTTCGGCTAATCAAATTGAAAAAAAACTCCACTATTCCTCAAAATATGTTTATCAATCACTATATGATGCCAGCCACCTTACTTAAACTACTATACCCTTCATCTTGCTTTAAATACTAAAGGAAATGCGAGGCAGCAGCCTTGGAAACCAGAATCATATGCGTTCGCGTCAATTTATTTTACCACCACACTTGCTTAGGTACACAGTCGAAATGCTGATGTGTAAATATGCAGTCATGACTCCAAGGTTTCCAAGTTGTTCATAACAATTCTTCCTCTCTTGCGTGCTCATTCACTGTAATTCTTTTGTCCCTTGCCACTCAGTTTGCCCCCTATCAGTAACACACCCCGATCGGGCTATATTTCTCACATGTCCCTGGGGATTTTTGTATATATCAATTTACAGTCGCAGTGCTGGAAGCAATCAGAGGAGTAGACTGCTTTTGAGAAAGTGTTGCTTACCCACATTACAGAGCGTGCTTTCTACAGCATTGGAAAACCTTTCTAAAACGTCTGGTATAAGTTATTCAGCCGAAAATTTACTGTAATGCTGTTGCCGAGAATGCGGGTCGGAGGGAAATTTTTATCCTCCGAAACTGGCAATCCTCTTAATTACTGTTGACCGAAAAACGGTTGTGAGGGAGATGGCAGAGACCTCTGTCGACAGCAAAAGTTTCCGGATCAAAAAGCTGCATATACTGCGAGGAGAGGGAGCAGAGGAGTAGCCAGAAAGTAAGCGATATTTAATACTTGTGATTTCATATAGAGCTAAGAGGCCCTTGCTGGCATAGTTTCCCTCAAAAAGCCAATATGCAAGGTTAGTTAAACAAGACGTGATAAATTTACTTCAACAGTTCTTCGCATAGTTGGCAACAGAGTGATTTTTGATAACAGCTGACGGCCTGCGAGAACGGCCTCCGTGCCTGATAACGACGAACGTGTACATACTGCCTTAAGAATGAACCTCTAGACTCGAATAAATAATTTTCCCAAACAAGCAAATATTGCAGTAAACGTAATAATCAAAATTCCACAGCTCTAAAAAACGCACTACACCACTAAAGACAGCTTTCTATAAATCAAGTTCTCTGAAGAAAAGCTAACAGCTGCAGTAGCAGAGTCTAAAAGGAAAAAACATTGGTTTTAGAGCGTAAGGTTATTGCCACTCTAAATCCTGAACAGTAGGTTGCATATTTCCCATCCCATTCTGCCTTCTGATAATACTCTGCTTCTCAATAACAGATCACTTAATATTATTTTCTTTGCATATTTCTCTATCGACAGGCAAGCTTTTGTTGCGATACGATCCTCTTACTTATTCTGTGCCGCTAGCCTATATTTGTGCTCATTTTTGCATGCTTTAAGATAATTATTTCCATCCAATTTTCTCCTACTAGCCTGCACTAGTTCCATCGAGTCGGCACCTTCGCTGGGGGCCATTTCGGTGGGCGAAAGTCTAACGACGAGGCACATATCCTCCCATCTGATTAACCGTCCTATCTTACATCTAAATTTGCTCGTTTACCGCCAAGTTCGGCCTCACACCGTCGAAGGCACTGAAGTTCAAAACGAGGAATAAAAATTAGTTGAATGCTGGGATTTAATATGACGACGGCGTCTGCCACCTCATTTTGAAACGGACCTTAGGGTGGTTATTTCCTAGAAAACAGGAATTTACCTGAATGAAATCACATAGCATGCTGATTTTAACTAAGAATTAAGAGTTACAAAGCGGTTTGAAAGGATGAGACAGGAGTTTTTGAGTCCCCACATTTGAAAATCTCTCCTACTGGATTTGTGCGTGCATGCGAAAATTCAGCCAAATAAATGTCATGTTCCAGTGAGCAAACAACTTTCGTCTTTACATCCCAGTCGGATAAAAGCAAAATGAATTCAAATAGAGAAAACGACAACCTTAAAATCAAAACCTATTAGTGATCTGGACACTTTAACTTTCTCCTATCCATAGGAACAGGCCTGCAGAAACGTCTAACAGTGACAACTGTCTTACCGAAAGCAAATTTTATCATCCTCCGACTTTATTTAGACTAAATACCAAGGCTTTTTGTCACATGCTGTACCTCTTCGCCACTGCAATTGTTTTTTTACCAATACGTTAATTTTGAAGGTATTGTGATGCACAATTGGAATCGTAAGTTCATCCAGGTTATCGTAGGAAATAATGCGAATTTAGGAAAATAAAGCAACTGAGATTTTTGCTCACCAACTTTGGAGAATTCTGTTGGCAGTTAACTATTCCCCAGAACGACTGAATACGCAAAGCTGTACTAAATGAGATATCTTGAGGAAGGATAAGTTAAATCCAACAGCTCTTTACATAACACTATAAAGCCGAAGTAGGAAAGTTTTACTAATAGTAAACCGTACAGTAGCTGTTCTAACTCATGAAATATAAGGATTTTTACAAGAAAGTGTTTGTTACGTAAACGTGGCCCAAGCTGCGTCTTCCAAAGTCAAACAGCAAAAAACTAATGGTTGCACTTCATTGCGATTTATCAAGTAATTTTACGTTATTTAGAAAAACCAGCTTTTTAGGAAAACAGAAAATTCCCAAAAAGTAAAAATTAGGAAACTTACGTAAACTTAAGTTTTAAATATAGAGGAAGCCTGTTCATGCAAAAAACCAGAGTGAATAAAGCAACACCAATAGAATTACGTTGTAAAATAATCCTGTTGTTAAATTTTCATATTACGTGCAAAAAATGTATACATACTTTAAATAATTGTACACTTGGTATTTATTGTAATTTTATTATTTAAAATGTGTAAAACTCTTAACAAGTATCATTTTATTGTCTTCTCACTGCGTGTTCCCAAACTGACATCCATTTAATCCAGACACTGTTGACAATGCGAAGCAATGGAATCGCACACGCCATAAAACCATTCCATTTGGATTTGGGCGCATTCATGTTCAACGGCTTCTCTCTTTCTCAGTTATTTAAAATATAGTAAAAACTTAGTGGAAAAACAATAAAATGATACTTTTTAATACTTTTGCATGTTTTAAATAATAAAATTATAATAAACCTCAAAGTTACAATTGTATAAAATGCGTATACATTTTTTTGGGACATCCTGTATATTCCAACATGGTTGCTCGGGAATTGCTAGTTTTTTTCTCCAGTTTACACATTGCTTGAGTTACGCTGGACAAAGGTAACCAGATTTTTGCTCGATCTTACCGACTAGGAGTTCATAGGAGTTAGATATTTCGTAAGGTCATGTGCGGATATGCCGGTAAGTGACTACTAAAGCTAAATGGAATTGTCAGGTGCAATCGTAAACCTACCATTTTTTACTCTAAGATAAATTTCCTCCCGCCACATTTCTTTGGAAATATTTTGGGATTTCAAATATGATGAGGTTCAGATCGTTCAGCATTCACAATTATTAAGTTTTTCCGCAGCGTTTAATGGCGTACGAAATTCTTTGGATTTCAAAAAACGTTGGATCCGGCTCCATTCCGCCCCCTTTTGTCCCCAGTGTACTGAGCTGAACTGAACTCTTTTCTAGCAAACGGCATTTTGTGCCTGAAGTCAACTCAATGAACAAATAAAAACCCTCAATGTGTTAGATCCCCCACTCAAATGTTGGTCTCCCCATTTCATCAGATATACAATCTACTGTACTTAAATATACGTCTCCAGAAGAAGTTTTTGATTGTTTATGTTACCAGCCTAGATTGTATCGCGCTTCGCGGATGGATAACACCCAACATAAGTCGTGAATGTACAAAATTGTAATAAATTTAGCTGAAAACTTTATCTGTTAATGTATGTAATGGCCGGTTTGGACTGATTATCAAAGTAATAGTTGCAAACTGACTCGAAAATGGATTACAACGTGTACTATTTCTGTCTTTCATCGTCTTATCCGAGAAGTGCATTCAGTAACTCCGTGATGCTTTTATGCTTTTGGCTCAGTCCTTAAATGTTTCGCTTTTTTAAACACCAAAGTCAATTTCTTTATATTTGGTTAACAAATTCAATGATTACAACTGTTAATCGAAGAAATATAGCTGAACTTCGGTGAAAAACTTAAATGGCCTAGAAACTCAAGTGGTATAGGTAGTGAATTACGCTCAGTGTTATTGGTATCGCCCTTTTCCGGAAGCCTTCATAAATGGGCAACGTGACCAGAATAAAGGACGTTTTAGGCCTGTTCAAAAGCCCATATTCTTGTTACTTTACTGTGGATGGTGAAGCCTTCCTTCCTGCTTTTTTTACGCAGTCAAAAAATGTCCAGGAAGGTTATCAGTTAATGGCTTCTAACCAGAAAATTTTTAAAATACACGGTCTAGTTGCCTCATCAGCGTTCAAGTAATCACGCCTCAGTAAATTTTGATACATAAGTTGCAGTAATTTGCAAGTGAACTTCAAAGGCTTGCGTTGTTGCACTTTTGCTTATATGTGAACTTTTACTAGATGTAGGAAGTTCTTGACTTGTACTGCCTGTAGTAAAACGAATGTGCTAACTTCACGAAGGTTAATAGGACTGGGGCGTTCTGAGACAGTTCTGTTGAAAATTCGATATTTCTATTTTGTGATCATCGTTAAAGAAGAAAAATAAAGACGACGAAACAGTGCTTTTACATTAGCCAGTACTTTTTTGAGAAAATAGATTTACGTACCCAGTCCGTAAAGATGTAACTGTAATACTGATTTGTCATGTTGTACTCGGCGATCTGAAAAAAGTGTGAAACAGGATTAAGTTGTCGTTACTAGAAAACGGCAGAGAGGGATCAAAGGAAAGCGTTGCGGAAGACGTAAAACGCCTCTAGGACAGGTTTTAGCCAGAAAACTGAAAACCTTTTCTAACTGAGTCTTGCATTTCTGTATGTCTATTCTAACTGCTGGCTTATACTGAAATACTGAGTGATTTGCCTGTACGTTGGAGGACTTGCCTTTCCTTCTACAGCATGATACACTGCAAACAATTTATTATTATGAACAAACAAACTTTTTGAAAGATTCATACTCCAAGAATAATAAAGCATTTGATTAAGAAATTGCATACTTTGCCAGTTAACTGATTCAATACTAAAACGTTTAATTAGACAAATGTCTACGCACCAAGGGAAGTGTATTTAACAACCCTGGGAGCACTTGGGAACAAATCGTTCCGTTTTTGTAAAACCGGTAAATCCAAAGGGAAAAATAAGCGTCAGTTGTTAAAACATGCTAATTTCGATATCCAACACCGTGATATTAGACTTAGCTGGATGTAAGAATAGGATAAGCTGGGGATAATGCTTCCAGCTATACCGATTTTAAAAAAAATAGCCGATGCATATGGAGGTAAATAACAGGAAACATATGCTTCTGCATCACGCCGTTTGCTAAATTTGCTATTGTACAAGTCGCAGTGCGTCGATTTTGAGATTATAGGAAACTTGGTAGTGGCAGAGTTCACGCAGGATATGTAAGGGAAGCCTTTTCATATTATAAGAGCGGTAATGTGGCAAGAAATAGTGTGTGAAGATCGGTGGGGCATGTCAACAAAATAAGAAGTATTTCGAGTAAATGCACAGCCATCTCATGGTCTGCCTTCTAGGTGCAGTACAAGGAACAAGTGTAGATGTCTTAGACGGTTCAGGTAACAGCAAACTCAGCTTCTTCGTATATGAATTAAAAGGGTGGGAATAGTGTTTTTTTTTTCTTAATACTAAAAGTGACCGAACACTGATCTTTTGGAAATCCACCTACCCTGAGGCGTAGGAGAACGAAAATTTGACCATGTGAAGGATTTTCAAACAGAGCAAAGTAAAAAGATATTAAACTTCAAGAGGTGAATGGCACTAACGCAATATGGTTGGAATTGTGTGCTCTGTTTCACGTGAAGGTACATCAAGAAAAGAGATTGTGAAACGTTTAGCCCGCGTAGGCTTATTCATCGATCGTATCTACCATTCGAGGAGAAGTAGCCTGACTGATTCTCTCGTTTTATATAAAGTAGGCAGGGTATGCCCTACAGTCAGATTAACTGATTAGGTTTACTTAAAGCTGACAATAAATCCGTCAGAGAGTAACCTGAAAAGGGGTTTTTGGCTAGACTTTAATACATTATCTAACGACTTACGCATTGCAGAACAAAAATTGTTTGTGTACTTTTTAGCATGAGTTACACAAAACTTGTTATCATGGAATAGCTACCACTGGCCTTTGCTCTCTGTATGATTTCCAGCGTTATTAACTTTTTATATCTTTTACAAAACGTGTGAACCTTGATATCCGTGTCAAAATTTCACCCAAATTATAGTACTGTCATGTGAATCACGAATTTGGTTATTCCAGTGAGGCCCAGACAGAATTTGGCATTCCTGTTTTGAAACAAAAGAAAGTGCTCGGTTGTTTTAAATTATTTTTTGAAAGTAGCACGATGTTTTTCCTCCCTCAGTGGTATTAGAAACTCATTTTTCACACGCATTAATTTAGGTGACTTTCATATAACCTGGCAACTATCTAAGGCATCTGCAGTCCAATTCAAAGACAGTAGATCACGGCTGGGAAGAAAAAGAAATTTACATTGCTGCACTTTGTAAGAAAGGCATTTGCGACAGCGGGTACATCCTTTGGAATAACAGACAAGATCCGTGACTGGTTCACTCGGATCCTGGGCATAATTAAAAGAAACTAAAAGACTCGAACTTGCTAAAGAAATTGGCATCATTGGAAGGAACTACCCAAAGATAAAAAGGCACTAAACATAAACTTAAATTTTGGGCAATTGGGATCGAACTTTTTTGTATAGCATGCGTTTACGCAGTCCTTACTATAGTCCGCTGATTCTTCTCAAACAAACAGGCTAACAAGGACTAGATTTCTAAAGGATTCACGTCAAGAAACCAGAACTGCCTGCGTTGAAGGGATTTTGGGTCCAGCAGAATGCTAACGACTGCCGATCATCATGCTAACATTTAATTTTTTCACTCGGAAATTCGGGAACAGCAATAAACGAAAAAAATTCTTTGGTCAAATAAGGGATGAGAACTTCTATTCGATTGAACTGACTTGAAGCAAACCAAAAAGTCTAATTAAGTGATGGAATTTGTGGGGGTAATCTGTAGGCAGCTAAACTTTTATGACCCCCAGGCCACCAGGTTATTGTTGTTACCGACGCAGACTTTATGCGTCAACAAACATGCTATACATTTTGATAGATAGCAAAGGCTTAGAAAGATAAAATACAATCATCTACAAAGAAGTAAAACGTAAAGTGTTCAAGCGCCTACTCTCGACTTACCAGATCAAGAAAATCGGGTATTTCTGACTGCGGAATGTCAACCACAAAACGAAACTGTGACATCGTTGTCCTGAAGTACTTGATGACGTATTTGTGTTCCATATCATTGGTGTCCCACTTGCGCATCATGACCTCGCCCTTGAAGTAAGTCAGCAAACTTTCAAATTTTTCGAGTCCTTAAGGAGAAAACTTATTCAATAATTCATTTTCTGAACGGTTGCAATTTATTTTAGTGTAACAGTAGTAGATTGACACACCAACAAGGGGCTTTAAAACGAAATAATAATGCAAGTAGAAATATTAAGTGACGGTCGAAGAAGTGGAATTCGCTGAGCACGCCTAGCTTTCCATTAAGTTAAACGATAAAACAACCTTAAAATCTGAAATAAGAATGGTGTGCTCACTTGCGTTTCTGAACGTTTGTGATTACTGCTTCAACCCAATTGCAATTGCGGAAATAGAGGTTAAAGATGACAGAGCTGTTCTCTGCTATTGGATGTGAGTTTAGTTATCCAAAGTACTAAGAGAAGTGAAACGTCAGGGTTACCGGCTTCAAGCATTGTGTGATTATGAATTTCGGGCTGTAGGGACTTCTCTTTGGCCACTGATTTGCAGAGTTAAAACACGCATAGTTATATGAGTAACAAAGCCAGGAGTAAGATTTGATAAGGAAACTTTATCTGATCAAAAAAACCTTGCAGCCTAAAGACAGGGGAGGAATAAGTGAAACAAAATCGTACGATAGTTTGACTCTTTAAGCCCTTTTGATATAACGAATCCCTTATCGAAGAAAATGAGGCTCCATTAAATTCCATAAGATTTAAGATTCAAGTAGCCAAAGTTCCTGCGGCAAAACTAGCGCATGAGCTGCCTGCTGTTCCAATAAACAGCCCACATCTTCCGACTGGAGTTTCTTGTGTAGTCGGTTGCACTAGAGGCATCAGGAGCGTTTTATTGGAGTCTGGACCGACAAGTAACAGTAACAATTCCTCTCTCCATTTCCAGTCGTTGACAGCGTTTTCCTCATAACTTGGTTCTCCCTCCCTACCTCCCAATCAAGTCTTATTTACCTGATTTTCAGTATGCTCCATTCGCGTTTATCGGCTTTCACTTCATT
>UYRU01041868.1:0-15800 GCA_900617775.1 Dibothriocephalus latus | reverse complement strand
TGGAAATCTAAGCTATTTCCCTACCCACGCAAGCAAAGAAAGGCGTTCAGGCACATTAGCCCGAAAATCCGTGGCAAATTAGGCGCAACCAAATGCACGCCTTCGGCTATCATTAGCCTTCTGTTTAAGGCCACACGCATCTTACTGCGGCGGAGATTGGTCTCGCCTATGTTTTGGCAAGGCAACGTGTGAGGGCAAGAAAAATTATGAAAATTATACTTTTATATATACACTACAGACATTGTTGTGGTGTGTTTTGAGGACATGTTTACTAAGTCATTGGCTCAACCCAAAGAAAATCCTAAGGGGGAGTTATTTTGTAAAATATAGTTTCTGGTTTCGTAGTACATTTGAAGTTTGTCTGACAGTCCAAAGTATTTGCATAAGACGGAAGTGTGCTGCCTTTTTGACAGAAATGGAGGTTAACAAATACAAAAAAATCATTATTAAAGATAATATCTACGTAACGCTAAAACGTGTTTATTTCTCCCGGAAGATCAATATGACCACCATAGACTTACACAAGCTGTGTATTCAGAGAATTTTTTTCCCTAAAAAGGACGTAGTTACGGTACCTTATCTGTAATCTGTGTCTAGCCTCCTTCGCGAACACCCCGGGGAAAGTTCACAAACACTTGAGGTGGACGGTCTGATCTAATTACTAATATCCCAGTGGGTTTAAGCTTTGGTCTTAGTTTGGGTTAAGGAAATTTATTTTATTTTGCCTTTATTCAACCAGAGAGGTTACGGAGTTAGAAAAAGTTGAAAACACGGTTCTTCTGTATGCATTATAAACAAATTTGATAATCGCTTCTGTCCAATGCCCTGAAAATCCTTCAAGATTTACAATCGAGCTGTGCGGCATAATGGCTGTGAAAGAGTGATAATGGGAGGACTGATCCAGGAACTATCTCCCTACACTGCTGGTTTTTTGATCTTTCAAACGAGAATTAATGGATATTTTAGGATTTAAAGGTCGTACCTTCGTCATCAGCATAGATGATTCCGAGATGCGTCCAATCTTCAGCTTCCTCGATGAACCGTCGAAGGACGCGACCCACTTCATTGTATGAGGGGTGGAGGTTGATGGAGTAATTGTGGAGGGGCTCATCATCTCCCCACTGGACCACCACGTAGGGAATGCTATATTTCTGAGCGACCCATAAAACCCGAGTCGAAGCTAGTGTGCTTTCGGGTCCAAAGACAGTGATCACTTGGTCCATCAGCAGGTCGCATGCTTTTAAGAGGAGTAAAAGTGCAGTTTAAAATTTTTAGCTTTCAACTACACCATTTGGCCTACAGTAATAACTGCATACTTGAAGACAGAACATGTTATTAGAGTAATTAATCTTAATTGCTAGTGTAAAACTGTAGGGATGCTAAAATCCGTTAGGAATATCATTTGTGTTAAAAGAGTTAAAACATTATTATAAGTTCATGCGAGTGAATGTGAAGTGCATCGATAGACTATACTCAGAAAACCTGACCAGTTGCTACAAAGAAGGACATCATGACGAAAATGTAGGTGCTGACGAACGCATCAGGTTTTATGCTTTTGAGATTACCTTAGCACATCAAGGATTTGAAGGAGAGTCAAGCACAGGGAAAGTTGATAAATTATTCTCATTATTTGGACTGTTTATTGTGTCTAAAATGAGGGCTATAAACCAAACTACGGAACAAACGTTATGTCCTTGGAATTTCCTTTATCTAATCTACCTCGGACTCCAAAATTGAGTTCGCAACCGGACATGGAATTTCTTTTAGTCCCCTAGAGTAACTATCATTGCATACAGTTATAATGTGCTGTAAGATATCTGTGAAAGCACAAATAGTTTCCGCATTACATGAACATGTAATTCCTTTCCAATCGAAATATGCATCACAGATTTACCTTATTAAGAAAACTCCACGATCAATCTAGGTAGTATTTTACTGAATTAACAGAGCATTTTTTAAAATAAAACTTATTTGCTTGAGAACGCGTTGGACTGCAATCGCTTACAGGTAACAAGTTTTTTTCAGTTGGAAGAGATAAATTTTAACTTCCTGGATTATCAGGAAACTAAAAGGACTTCAGGAAAAAACTAGAGTGTGTACCTGCAACATGTTTTGGTTTATGGTGATGGCGTGCTCGACTGACTAGAATCTACTTGCAAATTCGCATTAATTCCTTTTTCAAAAAAGGAAAACAGTTGTTTAGTTTTTAGAAGATATATCTGAGAAGGAAGGAGGGAATGATATTGATTGATATGCTATGTTGCAGGAAGCCGTTTGACACATCGGCTATGTGATACTCTATTGAGGGTAATAGGTGGGGCATAGTGACAACTCTCTGCCATGCAACAATTCGACAAACCTGCTTTCGTGGCAGCAAAGGCATTTCGGGGGTCGATGTGTTTTATCAGAGGAGCCAGCGTAACCTGATGAGACTGACCGCTCAGGAGTTCAGCCAGTTTCCTATTCGCTGCTGTTATCGCCTTTTGAATGACTGTGGTCTCTCTCTCGGCTGGCCCCTCAAGGATGAAGCCTGACAGGGGAAAAAGAAAAGTATGTTAAAACTGTCCGAATATTCTGCAATAGTTTTCAAATTTTGCACTAAGATGACCATTCTTAAGTTGTTTATCACAGACAAATGGTTGTTTGCGTTAGCCCATACAACTGCTGCACAAAATTCAGCCGCCATGGGCGCAACCTGCAGATGAGAACTCACATAATTTTGCAAAAGCACTTAAGCTAAAGCGTTGATACGAGCAAAAACGGTTTAGGACAGTAAATTGTAATAGACGTTGGTTAAAGATTGTGTAAAGTAAACATCAGTTTCGTCTGTAGAAACAATAAATCCAATATTTTGTATCCACACTTTATTACTTGTCCAAAATGTAATGCTTTTTTAAAGGCCTGTGTGTAGTTCTATATTACTGGAAACTTGACGAATTGTAGATAATGAAACAGCAAGACATGGAAATCAAAAGAACTGTGGTAAGAAGCGCAAAGAAAAAAAGTAACCTGCATACCACGGAACCGCGTTCTATTATTTGTAGTATGGCCTAGATGACTTTTTAAATAAAAAGACAGTTTAAACTTTTGGGTCCAATAAAAAGTGTATTTCCAAGCTGAAATAGCGCATAGGCATATTCCAGCAGTTCAGCATGTGAATAAATTAAGGGAATTTGAGTACCGTCACATGAGTTAATTAATCGAGTTGTCAAACTTTTCAGGTTATACATGATTTCAAACACAATTTAAGGAAAGCGGGTTGGGTATGTTACCGTAAATGACTTAAAAACTGTAATATTAACCTTAATTCTGAAATACGCGTCATATTAAGAAAGAATTCTTCAGTGAAGTCGCCAAACTAGTTATTTTGCAGCATAATCCTACTATACCCCAGAGTTGGCAAGCTGCTAACTTTTGAACGTTTTTAGTCACCTGTAGAAACCACGCTCTGTAAAATATAACTAATAAAGAAGCATTTATTTTGAATATCCTCATAAATTCAAATATATTTCATACAACGCACAACGAACAGTACTATATATTATACTCACTCGATAGAAGATTACGTCTCCTTAATTTCTTATTTTAGAAGAAAGGCTCCTTACGATGACAACTTTTAAGAATATTAAATGTCCATTCGTAAAATATCAAATCCGTCAATTTATTGATGCTGTTTATACAGTAGACAACATCGTCCCTATTTATTGCAAATTTCTGCGAAAAGTATTTATCGCCTTTCTAACGACATAAGGAACTGTATGGTTCTACCCACGTAGAATGTATGAAACGTTTATTTTGCAACTCACTGAATACAGGTCCAAAAGCCGATATATTTTGAAATTAAAAGGGAAATAAAACTAAAATAATCCATACTTCCGAGCACAAAATAGAAGAAAAACCCTTATCTTTTACTAAGTGAGTACACGAAGGCATATGCTTCTGCACACCTTTTTGTAAAATGTATCTGAGCGTATAGGGACATAGAAAATTAATCGATGAATTCCCTAATACTTAAGTTCTAATTTACTGAGCACGTTCGAAGGTTGGCATTCTGTCGTACGTGAAAAATATTGGGATTATGTTGTGCCGTGAGCAACCTTTGGACACTACCTACGTCATTTGTTAGAGTAGAAAACATACTTCCGACATTTAAATGACATTTCATGATTTAACAACCGGAAAGACTCCCAAAATCTACGATATAGTTGTAATTACCAATCCATTTGCTACTTACCTTAAAAATTCACAAAGGCGAATGCGTTTGGTGAGCATGGGCAGGAAAAGTGGTAGTGAATAAATTTTCATGATACAGTTACTCGAAAGGAAGTCAATACATTTGTTTTGCAAGTTCTATGCAAAACGCAACATTCGTTTTTCGGGTTCTATTGGTCAATATCTCAAAATTCAATTTAACTAAAATTTGGCTAAATTTCTCGGCAGGCTTCCTAAAATAGTGATAAAACTAATATTTGATTGAACGTTAACATGCGAGTAGACTTACCAACATTGACTTCCTGCGTATCACACAAAGCAAGAATGGCGAGCCGCAGAAAACTGATTAGCCACAGGCCATAGGTTGCAGAATTCGTATGCATTTGACTGAAAGGTACAGTTAATTGAGCTACTGAATTGTGTGGTAAAAGGAATTTAAAGGCAATTCAACATGAGATGTGATTTACTAAGTAGGGTGTGTTTATCAAAAGTACTGCAAAAAGTAAAAATTAAGAGAAAAACGTTAAATAACACGTACTATATTTAAAACTGTAGTATAGAGTGGATCGAACTTCACCTGAGGATCAGTTTATAATCATTTCGTCAATCCTTAAGTTTAACTAAGACTCCTAATGCGACATCGAGTCTTTATGTTTGAAATGGTTAACGGAAGTCTAACATGGCCACTAAGATATTCGACCTGGCAAAAATATAACTCTACCCTTTACCTGTTATCGTTCATCATATGTAATAAATATATTTTGTTCTAGAAGATTATATTACAAGAGAATATTTGTTGAGAGTACACCTAGAAAATAAATGTCTACTATGAGTTCTCAGAAATTTAGTAAATTATATTTTTGTTTAAGGGTCTCTAATAAAGCCTTGTTGTTCTCCTTTAAACAGGCACTCTTTATCAAGTGGAAAGTTCAAAGTAATTTTTGAGAGCAGGTCTGTTTTTAAAGGTATGACGGGCCTTTCTATTAAAGTGAAATAATTTATCCCTTTGAATTTCACAGTCGAGAGTAGAGAGATCGCAGCACCGCTTCACAATCTCAGTTTCCTAACTCTATATTCAGAAAGTCCTGGAATTCCTTTTGCGTCATCTAATAATATAATAAGTCCGTCCTGTCAAAACCCTGTTCAGCCATTTTCCTGCTGTCCGCAGGAGCTTTCGTAATAAGCTTAATATTTCAATCACTTATTAACGTCTCTTAAATGCAATGTAAACTTATATTAGAATGCGTGGTACTCGGGGTATCATAGGTTTTGCTCGCATGCGGGGTCTAAAATGTTCAACTGCCATAGAATGCTGAGCCTGTACAGATAGAAAAAGAGTATATGAACGCAGTACTTATGATAAATGGATCACTGAACCATGTTCGCGTACGTCAGCGCACCCTCCAGAAACCAGCTTATTTAAGAAAAAAATGTGGTTAACCAAATGCTTCAAACTGCTTTCATGATAATGACGCTCGTAACTAAAAACAGAAGTAATTACTGACTTTAAGCGACTAAAAGTGCAAACAACGTTGAATGGAAAATCTAAAATGGCCTCAGAAATAGCAAAACTCCACATAAAATGCAGGTTGTCGATATTCTTGGCCGCAAGGCAAGCACATCATCGAAAAAAAGCATCTATCAGAAACCTTAGATGTATGAAGATATAGAAGCATGATGTAATACAACGAAAATGAGCGAATTCAACGCCCGGCAAAAAGTCTAGCTGTGTGAATGGACATAATGCAAGCCGCATCATATAAATGTTGTTTGCGTCCAGCATTCTTGAAAATTAGCTTTGATGAAATAACGTACGAGTAAGATTATAGTGAAACCACTAATATTGCGAAACTGAATATACGGAAAGGTTAATGTACTAATGGATTAACGCGTAACGATCGATTATCGGACCTACTTGTCATGTTTATTTCGGTGCATAATGAAAGTTATCAAAAATACTTATTTTAGACATAAAGTGAAACGTAAAAGTCATTGTCAAGCTGGTAATAAAAAAGTAAATGGCTGTTGGTGCCATCATTTCACAGGGATAATGAAAGTTCCTATTCAAGAATTTTGACAAAATGAAGTCTATTTAAGTATAACACGTTGTACCATTGAGAGCACGGAAGTGTATTTAAAAGAACACGATCATATCTCTTTCAGCTTGCTTACAATCTTACACAGAAACTTAACTAAAATCTGTCAACAGAAAGCACACATTCGGTTACTGGGATCGATAATCCCCCTATAAAATAAAACTTTTCACCCATTAACTCCAAAACAAGTGGGCGAAAGTTGCTTATGTAGCCCCACTCATTAATCCCAACAACCTGCATGTTTTCCTATGAAAACGGTGGTTATCGGGTTTTATGGGCGGGAAATTAGTACACACAAAGGAATATAATTTAATAAATGCTAAATACATTTTCATATTACTGTAGTTAGAAATGCTTTGATAAATGCTAAATGCATTTTTATTTTACTGTATTTAGAAGTGTTGTTGATGTATATCTGTAGATTTTCCTAATCTGTATTATCATTTAACTTATTGCGAAAAACCCGACTATCAAATTTGCAGGTTTCTTAAACTTCCCGAAAAATTGAAATGGTGGTTAGGAGGTCGTCTACTTCAACGTACCTGTGGTCCAACTTACCGTTGTGGAGTTAAATTAGTATAGTCCGTGGCGCGAAGCGCCCCGCACACCTTCAATTTAAATGCGGAACAACCCGCTCCCAGCGGCCGCGGGAAGCAACTTAGATTAATTTTTTTCACTTTACACTTCTAAAAATTTCTTTCTATGCATATCCTATTTCCCCACCCCAGAAAACTCTATAGCCACTGTTTTTGCAGGACAAAATGCTGGCACTAGGGGTATATGGGTGGGGCTACATAAGCTACTTTTGCTAACAAGTTAAACGAAGCTCCATTTCCTGAGGGCCGGCTATTTTTGAGCCAACGGCGGACTGTCGCGAGTTATTCCCCATACCCTTTGTGAAGGGAAAATCCACCGTAAATTGAAACTATAATTCACTTGATCGAAAGTGGTAAATAGTATCACATATACATCACTTGTATGGCCAAAGTAATATGTAAGGTCAGCAGAAATCCAAAAAAACATAGTAAGGTCATTACTATTGAAGATAAGGTTGTCGGAGTTAAATCAAAATTAAAATCCTACACGCATTTAGAACTGTAGTGAGTGTAGTGATCGAATGTGCGATTTCAACTTAATTGGAAGTATTGTGTCCCTAGAACCAAAACATCGAAATGCCCCATTAACTGCTATCCGTCTTTGCATTTCACTGACACAAAGAAATGGGTACAGTGCAAAATAAAGCTATGTTGAAAATGGAAGGGAAGCAGAAGGGTCATTTTTAATAGAACTCAGTTTAACTAATAGAAGAAGAAGGATATAGATGAAAGACACGACCATGCCAACCTAAAAGGGAGAACGGCAACAACAAAGGTAAGTTGGTATTTCCCATAGGTCAAATTGTTTGCACAAGTCGGGTCGCTATTCCCCTTTGAAGGGCAATTTTAGATAGCGCTGGAATAGAGGTTTTCAGATACGACGAATTTCTCAGAAGCGTCTAGTTTAGCCAACAGATGGAGTACTGTTGCGGAGGTGCGAATAATTTTGTTTCGTGACGTTAAAAGACACTTAAACCATGCTTCGTTAATGCGCTCTTTTAAGGAGTAAATAAAAGATAAAAGTCATTTTACTCTAGTGGAATACTAGCCTCAAAATTGCCTTATAAAACTCAAAATATGTAAGTCGTTCCTTTTAAAGGGACAGCAATCTTCCACGGCCGTGACTGGTGGAAGAGTCAGTTCCGAAAGGGTAGTTAGCATATTCTTGTCGTTTAAGGATGGAAACATTTTCAATGTCATTAGGCGCTGGTTGTCATAGGGCACTCAAAAGACTAACAATGGGGCTCGGCTCAGAGTTTGCTGTCCAACAATTACTATCGCACTTGCAGTGACAGAGAATACTTGTGAACGTAACTGAAGCGAAAGAACGCAAAGCAAAATCAGTTAAACGCATGCTAAATGGCTTTAAGAGTCATAAAATATACGTTTAGCGCCATTCTCTTCCTAAATACCTCCAAGATAAGGATCCGTCTGTCGTTATTAAAAATGCTCTCTGGATATTTGCTTCTGCAGAAAAGTTCGAATTCTGCGTTATTTGCAATCAGAACACGTGCAGAGGAAAAACTTGAAGATCTTTGGAACATGAAGTTCAGTAGCCGGACCTATCGAATTCTCATCCGAATATAGTTGATTGCCTAAATCCTGAAATATTGATATCAAAACATGAACAGATAGTATGACACAAATTTGGAGTGGTTAATATTTTTGTGCTTGTGAATTGAGGTGCAAAAAGTTTTTTTTATTAAGAAATGTTTGTTTTAAGTCTGTTTATCGAGTGAAAAGTGGATCTTTATTGAGCATAATCCAACGCTTCATGATATTCAAGTGATTTCCTGCGCATGCAAAAGCTATAGATCAAGAGGCGTCATTTAAGCATGTTTCTCTATAAATCTGCATTAATAAAGGCAGAAAATGTTTTAAATAAATCTCCTCAGGGAACAGAAAATCTGCCTTTGCTTTTGCGATAATCAGAAAAATGTGAGTCGTTCTCCGGAAATCAAAGACAGATTCACTTAAACGAATGCAGTTTCGCAATCTTGTGATTATTTGTGCCATACAGCTCAGAAATTGATTTTTATGACTGTAGAGGTTTTCAAAAACCGATAAATAAACAATGAACAACAATAATAGGAGGACCGGTGAAAATTCGTCGCTTTTTCTCGGTCACAACGCATGTGAAAGATGTTCAGGCAATTTTTAGCTGCAAGTGACTATGAATGAATACGGAAACCTGCAGCAGGATGAGTGCGGAATGAGTTGTAAGCAAATATTTTCAAACATACTGAGATCAATCTGTGGCGCATAATTAATGGTTGAACCGTGCATACAAATAAACAAGTTGGACCAGGGCGGTCAATGAGTAAGCAGCATGGCCGTATTTTTCGTTTTACACCATAAAAGTCTCATTATATGCTCATTAAGTCCGTTGACGAGTACTATCTGCCACTGTACCCTACGAAGATAATTAGGAAGCGCATGCGGGAATTTCAACTGCACCAGGCAAATGTCAGGATTAAGCAGTTTTTGAAGTAGGGAACTTACATGAAAAAGTATTGCATCCGCTAAGAAGTATCATGATTCCAGATCCTTATTCTGGAGGAGCATTTGTTTGTGCAATGGGGTTTCATTTTCTGATAAGCCTAAGAAGTCGTTCTGGATGCTTTTTCGGCAGAAGAACCTCCCAGAAACGTATACCGGCGACAGCGTCTTTCAATAACGGCTGACGCCTAATGGTTTGGATGGTCAGAAAATTCGGAAAGACACCGACGTGACGGTTGTAAGATAGACAGTTAGTAGCAGGATGTTACTTGGCATCGATTTCGGCTGTAATGGCATCCACAGATGCAGAATGGATACCAAAATTTTACAGAATAATCCTCGCTTTCACCTCTTTAAGAATGTATTAATTCGATAACACTTGCAACTAAACTCTTAGCCTTTAAACAACAGTCAGCTTCTCTGCATGTGGGCTCTAATGTGTTCTTTCCAGCAAATAGTCCGAATATAATCAACAGCAAAGGGTGCAAGGCAATAGCGACTGCCTCCATGTAAAAACCTTAACCGTGTGCTAAATAATCAAACTGAGTGAACCATTATTGACAGCCTGACAGACTTCATGTTGCCTTGAATGTAGACGGACAGTAAAGCAAGTACTTTCTGTTGCATTTATTATTATTCCACATTATTTGGCCCATTTTATTCAACTCCGTTCCTTAAGAACTGCTATATTTAGCCTCATTTGATTGATTTTGAATAAAGCCATTGTCCAAACTTCGGGATATTTGTGAAAATTAATTAGGTTTATGTTATTAAGTATTAAGTTGTAAATGGACATGTTGCTTCTTTGTAAGAAAAGTTTTTTGTTGTTGATATAAGTCCTCTGAGGCCGCAGTGAAGAATTATTTCGAGTAGTAGGATTTTTCTTGTAAAATGCAAGAAAGCTGATGAGTATTGAAGTCCTCAGTAACTAGGCTGTGGGATAAATCTGGCCTTGCGCTGGTAAGCTATGCTCCTTTGATTAACATAATTGCCTGCCCATCAATGTTCCATCTTCCTCATCTTAAGGCGTTGTTAAGTGACGGATGCTAATGGAGGGGAGTGCCTTAAAACGATGACCTTGCAGCTTTCACGTTGTTTTCTAAAGAAATTCAAAGTGGTGTTTACAAATTGGTCGTTTTTGCCACTTACGATTGCCACTTATAAGTAATTGTGAAATATTTTTCTCAAAGAACTCGATTGCATCTATTTGTAATCGTATCTTTTCACAAATATTTTGTGAGTGTTCCTGGTTAAGTTTGATAGGCGATTAAAATTTCGCACTTATAATAATTAATTGATTCTGTTAAATGCAAAAAAACGTTTGCATACTGAGCAGCACATAAGTAGATATTTAAAGGAGGATATATGAAAATAGCCTAAGCTTTCATTTGAAAAGAGCAAAGCCGAATAAGTAGTGCACGCTACGCTTGACAGCTCGTTCATTTTAACTGTCACAGGAAAAAATTAAAAAATTAAACGCTTCTTTTGACCAAAGAAACTGATAAAGCAAGTTTGAATTTTAGAAACCGCTAGGTGGTAGGTTGGTTAAATTTATGAAAGTCGTTTTTGAGCCTGAAGTATTTATTAAAATTACGGTGCTTTTCTTGCTGTCAGAAGTGCTTTGCTATTTTAAGGAGCCGCCATAATTTTTGCAAATGCGCATTTAATGGCTTCAAAATAATGCGGAAACGTTGATTCCTTCACGTGTTTTAAAAGTCCTGGCCTGAAATTGACTTGCATGAAAAAAGGAAAAAGAGAAAATTTGAAAATTAATCACGGCCAGATTTCCGGCTCTCTCGTTCAATTTCTAATTAATTTTAGAAATTCAAGAAAACTAGGATGTTTTGCAAATGAATGTTGTTGCTAGGATTCATCGGTACAGCTTCTGGATACAGAGGCTTAAAGCATGAAAAACGTGGACATAAGGAGGAATATTTGCAGCAAAGACTATCCTAGTTCATTTAATTTATATAACAAATATATCAATCTAGTAAACTCATTTCTTACCGTGATTATTAAACAACGTATTATTCCTTAGGTAGAATGAAGTGCCAAAACCGTCATTGGCTGTGAAGCGAATGCGTCATACTCGGTTCTTTGTCACGGTATAAGCTGTTTCTTCCTCGGCGCAAACTGCAAGGCAATAAATGCAAACGGCAACGGACGCGAATGAAGGCCTTGCATTGATTAAGGTTCGGATATCGCCCGAATGCTCGACGACCAATCAGATGACGGCAAATGACGGCCACCGCGTGCAGTGTCAAATTTCGCATCCACTTGATTTTCTCAGTTCTACTTCTACGTGCTTACTTCAAAACCTCTTTCACTTCTACAGAAACGTGCCTCCATCTTATGCCTGCCAGAATAAACTTAACTGCTACACACATTGCAATATTATGCGAACCATAGGCTGTGTGATGCATTTAATTGAGTGAAAATACCATTTGGCTTGGTGTTAGCCTCCTGTCTCGATGGATCCGAAACAAAATCAAATACCTGAATTTTGGACCTTTTATCATTTTTAAAACAAGGTTAGAAACATTTCGAGAATACTAACGTCAACAGTACACTCAGGATTGTACAAATGGATCGTTGTGTCTTTAGACGCTGCTCACACGGAATTTTCATATTGTATTTGCAGTCTCAACGTATACAAAGGACTATATTTTTTCATCACCCTCTAAAAAACTTAACATCATAAGGGGTTGCCCTTAAATTTTTAAATTAATTTATTCAGTATGACAGACGGTGAGAAACCTTAGGAGATCTTTCATACTTTGCTAGAAAACCCTCGTGATATAGACCTTTGCTGCTTTATGCCCTCTTCAATTGTAAACAATAGCACACCACAGTTCTTAAAAAGCGATGTTTTTGCAAAAATTCGTAAAGAGCTAATTTGTCCAGCAAACACAAATGACGGTACTACGATGCAAGACGTCAGTTTGGTAGGAAGTACGGCGTGAGAATACAGTAACAATGCTGAACAAAGAGCAATATCAAAAATATGGCATTTTGTATACGTTTCGGATTATTACTATATAGTTATGTTACTGATAAGTCTGTAAGATAGCAGGATGCCCAGTTTGTTGATAGTGATTTGTCTGGAATTCATTGCCCATAAATATAGCCTTTCCTTAATTGAACCCTTGTCATTGTCCTTGCAAGGTTCTTTTAAGTAAACACCTAATAAATGATGATGGAATAGTAATTCAATAAATACGGTGGTGAAAAAGTCTGATCATTGGTTAAAGTAATCAGACTTGTGTTATAACGGCGCTAGCATCATATGGTTTTAAAGTGGCGAACAAAACATTGTCTTGTATATGTTTTCCATTCAGTAGGCGCCAGTGAATGTCAACGATGCCGGGGGCATGCCTTACGGTTTTGATTAACGTCCTCTTTCTAAGGGCGTGCTTTCTTGGTCATGCATACAACCTAGGAAAGTTTGTCCTCGAACGGTACATACTCCGCAAGGTCCGCTGTTTGGAAGCGCCTTCTGCATAAGGCTTCCAAGTTAGTTTACATAGCATCTGCAGATGAGTTGAGAAAATGGAAACTCAAGGTGGACGAAAGTGCTTAAAAAAATGAAAAGTAAGTTCGAGAATAAACGTTTTCCTTTCAAAGGTATCAGAATGGTACATAAGGAATGGGGAACGAGTTCCTCCCATACTTCTGTATTATGTTCGGAGCGAACAGAGACAGGTCCCTTTTGTGATATTTGTTGTTTCGAACGTGTAGTTTTGTCACCTTGCGTAGATTTGGACCTCCTTGTTCGTCCTTATTATTATGAATATTTGAAGAGTTACAGGCGGAGAATGCCCTTGGTAACCCCATTGCATCTTTTTCCAGTCAATCTGAAGTTGTAGACATTTAACATAATACACCTCCGAGTGAGTTGTCGTGGTACAATGCGAAATAGTGAAAACAAAGCTAGGGCCAGGAAGATATTCATAAGGCTGGCATTAAGTAATAATGTTGTGAAAGTAACCTGTTGTCAAATAAAACGCATTAAGGTCTCTAGGCATAAATCACTTATTAATAATTAGCTACAGGGAACTTTTGTCAAATAAGAGCACTTCAGCGTTAATTCACAATTTATGTCAAAATCCTCCACTGACAACTGTCTTCAACCGTTTCATAGGAAAGGATGATAGATCTTATTACGGCTAAGCCTTATACACGGAGATGAGCAATCCGAGTATAAATATGATAGAAAGAGCTTCTGAATGTCATTGAAATTCATGCCTTTAAAAATGCATAATTCAAGCAAACTGCAAACTGAAATTTTGAGACAATGTTTTGACTAATAGGTTACTTCACACTGATCACTCACTAGGAGAGGAAGTGATTTCAAATTCATATTATTGCCTGCTTATTGCAGAAAGAAGACAATAGTGTTTTCCTGAGTAACTTTAAACTAGGCAAATGCGACGGAATACGCCAAATTTTCTGAAGTTATAGAATTTTTTGACCTCACATTCAATTGCGTACGGTCACTGCCTACTAAGAAGGCAAGATAAACAGTACAATCACGATCTGGAGGGATAAAATGTGATAGGTAGATAAAGCATGAACTGCTGGTCTGACCTTCGGGTGCATGTAGCGACGAGGAAGAGATAATTTGGATTACAGGGAAAACCTGTCAAGCGTGATGAAAACAGCAACGCGAGCGGGGAAAGTAGTGAAGGCACTGGAGAAGCTGATGAGATTACGTCCATTATCGATATTTACCGCGACAATGAGAGATTGATCACGCAGTCCAGCTGCCTATAGCGTTCCAGTTTTCTTGTCCATATTGCAGCGGCTTCTGCAAAGCGGAGGAGACGCCAGGTCGTCGCTCGAAGTATAATTTTCAATGTAGTCATCGTGTCCACCAGCTGCTTTGTACGTGAATTCTCGGTTATCTTGTTTTACGCTCTTAGCAGCCATTTCAGTACGGGTGCAGCTGATGGAGTTGCCAATATGTCTGCATCCGCAACTATATGCAAACTCAGAAATTCAGTTTGATGTAACCTGCATAAGCAGATGATCTTAGATTGGTCTAACTGGAATAACCTGATGTAACAAAAATTTCGAAGTGTACTACCTTGATTCAATTGTGTATCGAAGCCGTTGCTCAATAAAGTTTAGCAAACAGTGAGCCTTGAAGGGAAGAAGTTCACCATTTTCGGCACAGATATTTGGGCAGAGATGACAATAATTATTGGCGATTCTATTCAGATTCCCAGTTTCAGGAAAAAAACCTTTTTTAGGAAACTGACCCCATCGTCGATACAACTCAGGGACAGATTCTACTCACCCTATTGGACAGCTGTCAATAGATACCGCGTACTTCGTCAACGCGTTGAACAAAATATCTTCCTAATTAGTAAAATGCACCAGTTTACACAGGTCCGAATGCAAATCTTCGGTCCAAATGTCATACTCTTCAGCAACATATTGACTAGAACATAAAAATGTGCTCTATACAAGCTCTTCCACATATTAGATTACTTTCATAGTCAAAAGTAACCTTCCAAGTACTAATATAATTCATTCATGTTTTGCTTATAATCTGCGATGCATTTTATTGTCAAATGCCTATAGAATGTCAACTATAGTGTCCCGTGTGGTATATAACACAGGTTCGAAGCAAATCTTTTTTTCGGACGGCAAATCTAAGCATTTCAATTCTGAGTTAGGGGAGTGATAATAATTCAATTTCACTAGAAAAATAAAACAGACATTAAATTGCGTATTTTTATGTCAAATTTATGCTTGCATACAGTTTTGATAAGAATGCATTATCTGTTACGGATATTAATTCCTTTAACAAATTAATTAACTCAAGGTGTACGAAAGGGATCGGTTAATCAGTTAGGGTAACTGTCGGCAGAATGTTGTTAAGTTTTCTTGAAATATTGAAGCTTTACACATGAAGGAAACAAAATATTGCTTTTGCAAAACGATCTGAGTTATTTTTCATCACTTAACGAGCATCCCTAAAAGTAATAAGTTAAATTTTCGTTCTGAGACCTCAATAAAATAAAGAAGCGAATATTAATCATAAATTCTGTTAGTCTGGCGATTAACTTCGTTTAAGGTGAAAGAAATGCAAAGGCACGACCACTTGTCCCTTTTCTTATCTCAGCGCTCGATTCTCACAGTGTGCTACCATTTTTAAATACCAGCTAAGCTTAAGGTTCTGTATGGTTGTCTGATTAAAATCCTGTCCGGGTAATTCAAAAGTACACAGAGTCTAGCTGTCGAAGCAACAAAAGAACAGCAGCCGGTTCCGGCACTAAGCATTCAGACGACGCGATAAAAAAATATAGATTAAAGGAAATTCTACAATCCATTGGATCCTTACGTCATCGTGCAAAGCAAAACGCCATAAAAATACGACTAAGTGAAAAAA
>UYRU01041867.1:14659-25851 GCA_900617775.1 Dibothriocephalus latus | reverse complement strand
GAAGGCCTTTACCGGAAGCCAACGCTCTAACCACCTGAGCTACAAACGCCCCCTCGAGGCGTTCGGCTGTAATTAGTCGCACTTCGTTTCGCTTCCAGCAGTAATTGCTAGACAGAAAGACATTCTTGACAAAGGCAGGGGAGACTGGAATGGTCCTTTCTGACTTATTAGCTGTCACCAGTCAGCCATAACCAACAGGTTGAGGGTTCGGACCTTGGCGGTGCAGCACCTGGAGTTGGGTATGGCTGACTGATGGCGACTAATGAGCTATAAATGGCCAGTCCCGTCTCGATTGTATTTGTTGGTAATATCTTCCTGCCTATAAAATGCTATCCGTTGTGCTGCTACTGGTGGGACTCGAGATTGAGCCCCCAGGTACACTGGAGCGAGTGAATTTCGTAGCCGATCAGTGGGACGGTGACAACATATAACTGGTGCAAGCTGATACTGCAATTTCAGTTCTGATGTGAAAAAAATCAGTTTTATTGTGCGACTGATGATTGGTTTAATCTCGCCCATCGAGCCTCAGCACCATCGCCAGGTGCAGGTGTTGTTCGATACTATAGTTAACCGAAGTTGGCGTCGTATGTATAAACCCCAGCCTTGCCTGTTTGCTCGGACAGTATCCTATATTTACGTATCCTATAGCCGGCCAATGCGTATGGAACGGCAAATGTCTACAAACTTTTGTGGATTATATCCGATTTGACTAGTGTCCGAGGACCGTTTATACAGTCACCTAAACATGACACGGAAATGAAAACGCCCCGCCAACGAAAACAGGCGACCTTTCGGAAGGATAAACGTTCCCGTGTCTTAACCCTTACATAAAACGAAACTGTAATCTTAATCTTAATAGTAGCCCTACCTAAACCTAAACCCTACATCTAATGTGAACCAAAACTTTAACCCCTATCACTATCCTAACCCAAAGCGCAACTCTGGCCTACATTTTAATCTTAAACCCAAACCTACACCTAACCATAGCCCTCACCTTAATCTAAAACACAAGTTTCCCGGAACTTGGTGCCAAAACTACATGCATTACATGTGGTTCTTGTTCACGGGCCCTTACCGAATACATAAGAAAGGTTGCAGTTGCGCTGAATATGCAATGGTTTTCGGAAATAAAACTAAGAAAGCGACGTAACAGTTGTGGAATTAAGATTTTTCAATGAGACTAGGTAATCTAACCGTTATCTATCGATAAAATGAAATTGAAAAATGGTAACAACAGCCGAAATTCTCGCGAAAGGTGAAAACCGTGTGAGCCGCGAATTACTTGAATCATGGTTCGCGGGCCCCCAGTCTATAAACAGGCGCAACAACCTTTCAAATCTATATTCGGAGCTGAGGCTCAATTTGGCCAAAGCAAGTCGCCACTTGGGGAACGCACAGGCCAACGCGTCATCCAATGTCAACGTCGGGGAACCAGATGGCCGAGCAATCATCACGTCCGATTCCACCACATGTAATGAAAGGTCAGCAGGTCACGGCCCGCTCGTTGGTCATCAACCAATTGGTGCACAAGTGGGCAATTATCCTCGATGTAGGAATTACTAATTGTAATAAGTGCGCAGTATCATAATGACTGTATCCTATAAGTACTGCAACTCCCTGTGTATGAATTACCCTTTTCTACTAGTGTCTCTGATGGAGGATCTGCGATGGACTTTGAAACGTCGAGCGAATAAAAGTCTTGCCCTAGCGATGGTAACTTCTTCTTCTTCTTCTTCTTCTTCTTCTTCTTCTTCTTCTCGAAACCAGCAATAACTGCAACGTGACTATTTTTAGGAAGATTGACCTGTTACAGTTACCACTTTTTGATTTCACAGCAGATGTGTTGTTCAGCAAGGCTATCTCCATACTCCTTCGCGTACAAATAATTTAATTTTAGATAAATGACATGCTTTTTTCATTGGATAAACTAATACCAGTAGTCGAAAATCATTTAATCGGGTTTTTACTGGAATTAATAACTGAAGAGCTCAGAGTCCACAGCGAAGCGGCAATTGGGAGTAGGCGATGACTATCAATCACCAATGATTATGGAGGAGCTTTGAGCCGCGCAATTTGGACCTGAGTATTTCCTGGATAGTAGTTTGTCTTGGTGAAGAATTGTTGAACTGAAGCGGTTACCAGGCTGTCTGCATTATCTGAATGCCAGCATCAGTGAGAACTTCCAAGTCTACCTCTGAAAAATATTGGTTGTGTAATGTGCAATTTTCCAAAACTTGGGATAAAAACTCTAGGTCTAAGCAAGTGTGATACATTTTCGAGGAAAACCTATGGCCAGACTCCCTGATTATCTTCGCCAGTGCTTTTAGAAACGTTGTTCATTAAAAGACCCCATTATACCCTTTCTCGATTTATTCCCTCACAGAACTGCCTCGTGCCTACCGTAGAGACTTTGCGAATACGCTTCTTCCTTGACATGTTAGTTGAACACGGCCGTCCAGTCATGCTAGTGGGTGGAGCCGGGACTGGCAAGTCTGTGCTTCTGAAGGATATGTTTGCTCACCTTTCTATCGACGTGTTCATGGTAAAGAACATCTCCTTCAACTTCTACACAACCAGCCAGATGCTGCAGAATGTGCTAGATAACAGTTTGGAAAAGAAGGCTGGCAAGAACTTCGGCCCGCCCGGACAGTTCCGAATGATATACTTTATCGACGACTTGAATATGCCCGAGGTTAGTAAGCTCTATATTCTCTGCTATTTCTCAGTACAGTACCGTTACACCTGTCCGTTCTAAGTTATTAGGTCTTAAGTAGTCCGTCACGACTCACTTGAAAAGTCGTCTTTCAGGTCGATCAATACTTCACAGTGCAACCACACACTCTGATGCGTCAGCACATCGATCACTCTCACTACTACGATCGTACCAAGATGACACTGAAGATTGTGCACAAGACTCAGTACGTCGCGGCCATGAATCCAACATCGGGCAGTTTCACGATCCAGGATCGTTTGCAGCGGCACTTTGCCACATTCGCCCTCAGCTTCCCCGATGAGACAGCAGTAAAGACTATCTACACCACAATTCTGACTCAGCATATGCGTGAGGCAGGCATGGCACCGGCAATCTTGCGCTTGGCTTCACATCTGGTCGATGCAGGTGTTATGATACACGACAAGATTTCCTCCTCTTTTCTGCCAACCGCAATCCGCTTCCATTACGTCTTCAATCTGAGAGATCTTTCCAACATCTTTCAGGTGAGACAACCTCCTATTTCACTATTACTGTGGGATTAATCAGAGTTGACCGTTACATTTGCATGTGCACTGTGTCGTCTGGTTGCATCGAGAAAAGCTGACGTGTCTTCTGAGTATCACGAAGATATGCGTAGGTACCTGCTATTCCGTGTTATTCTCCCTAAGGATACCACTATAAATCACAATAACAGCGAGCCTGTCACTTTAGGTGGAACCATTAAAGTGCATTAACAAAAACTGCTACTATTAATACCAGGCATGCTATCACCACTGCTTCGACTACTATTACTAAGACTACTGCCTCTACTACTGCTATTAGTACTACGACCACTGCTACCACCCACACTACAACTTCGAATACCACTACTACTATTGAAAACGTGACTACTGGCACCCCTGCTATTATTACTATCACTACTACTATAACAGCACCACCACTACCACCACCACGACCACGACGACGATGACGACGACGACGACGACGACGACCACCACCACCACCACTACCACTACCACCACTACCACTACAACAGTTACTGACATTAAAAACACTACTATTCAGCTTATCAATCTCACCGCTTCGACTTATATTATAGTCAAATAGTATGAATAGTCATACTACAACCACTACTGCAACTACCGCTAACTTATTAATAATTGATTAGCCTGATTTGAGTCGGTTCTCAGAGGCAAACGGAAAGCAAAGAAATGTCCAACTTCAGAGAGGAAAAAAGTTTAATTCTTTCGACCTTGTCTTTCTGCGATAGGCTTTATCCCCCTTGTTGGAATAGGGTTTGTCCAGAAGTGCAAGGTAAATGATGCCTGCCGCCTGACCGATGATCATGCCCCTCTTATTTCATATGGGCTTGTTCCAGCGTCATAGAATTACTTATGTTGGCAAGGTCGGAGATGTACTCTGTTTTCTAAACTGCTGGCAACCGCGAAATAGTGTCAGCATCATGTTAATTGATCTTCAGCCTCAAGGAGATTACAGTCATTATTCTTGCTAGCGGGCTTCTAAATTCCTACTTAATTTCCCTACTTTACTCTCCTTGGCTCGTGTACCACAGAGTTTTTCGGATCATGTATCGCTCTTGATGTAGATGGACTGTCCTAACACCATGGAGGAGAATTTGAGGTGTATGCAGGAGTATACTTCAGCGGTCTCGATCAACGATGGCCGCTGCCGGCCCCACGCTGCATCTATAATAATAATAATAGTTCGACCATCTATTTTGAGTATGTCCACCATATGCTCCAAACAGGTTGGTGCAAGGACGGTGACGTGCGCGTATTTAGTTTTAAGTGAGGGAAAACGTGCGCAGCGTCTACCGCACTCTCAACCTTCACCCACTTGAAGTCGGTCTCCTGACAGAATCAAGCAAGGAGAATATCCGAGTTCCAGGAAGCAATTCAGAAGAAGAAGAGGAAGAATCAAGAAAACCAAGAGGGATCAAACATAAGGCAGTTTTTTCCAATACAGGCAACAACACTGCGCGCGATTTTTTTTAAAACTGATAGTTGACTTTGGGCCGGATCTACCGAACTCTCTCCTACCTCCTCCCCCTCCATGTGTGCGTGCCACAACAGCCTAAGGCTCCCTGTCGCATACGCCATCACACACTACCTGGTCACAGACTCCACTTGACCAGGATTTTAAAGCAACATGGAGACAGGGGCAGCATCAACGTATGTAATGTTAATAAGGCTAGTAGCACTATAGATAACAATAGGGATAATGCTAATAAGTTAGGAATACGAAGACTAGAATACTTGTGATAGGAATAATATGCCAATGCTAAGAGGGCTAATACTAGTAATCACACTTATATCAGTAAATAATATGCTATAATAGAAGTGCAATAAAAACAGTCCCACACGTAGGCGACAGGTGTCAAATCCTTATGAGTAATAATGCCGGATGTCGTAGCGGTCAAGGATGTGCGATCTACTAGAACCACAACACTAATAATGTTCCGTCTGATGGAAGAAGGCGCTCAGATGTTAGGAGCGATTTGTTGGTACACAAAGCAAGTTGCCGTGAATGGACTGTTTACTTGCGTGTGATAAATGCGTCCGTCGGGGATTGTATGAGTAGAGGTGTGTGGAGAATACAACCATTCGGCAGGGTGCTAGCAGAAATGTGTTGTTTACGCGCTTGGGTCGGTTCGCGTGGGATTGACTGTCTGGCTGTGGGGCGCGTGATTAGCTGCGTCAAAGGCCGAGTCTGGGGTGTCTGATGACAAGGTCATCCCGGCGCCAAATAGGCTGAGTGACGCGAGTAGCCTGTGGTGCGCGCGCAACCATGACTAAGTTCAGCTCAAGCCTGCTGGCGTCGAGACGCCAGCGAAGGAGGGCATTGGGACAGCTGCCACAGTGTAAAGCAGGCGAGATGGACCTAGAGTAGAATTCCTATCTGCTAAAATGCCAACCGAAATTTTGAAATGCCCCCTGGAAGGCAATCATATGGTTCGTGTTATTTCCTGTGTCGAACCTTGCTGTAAAAAGAAACAATTGTTTAGAAAAAATCACATCAGGAATGGATGAAAATATTTGCTGTATTATCAATTCTTACTGGTCAAATCCATAGACCCACAGACCATGTACGAATTCGCCCAATTACCAGTTTGGCAAACGGTCACGCCTGTTGTCTACCATAATAAACGGCACTCATGTAGCATCGCTGTCTTCGTCCTCTGCCTCCCTCCCTCCCTTTTCCTTTTATCCCTTCTCTTTTCTTTCCATTTATTATCCTCGTGGTTGACTGCCTACAATGGATTTCTATAAAAATTCCAATTTTAGGGTATACTCTTCTCCGAGGCTGAGGTCATTAAGACTCCTTTGTCTCTGGTACGGCTTTACCGACACGAGGCTGAACGCGTCTATGCGGACAAGATGGTCTCCAAGGATGATATTGCCTCCGCTTGCAAATTCATCAGTCTGGGTCTGGGGTCCGCCTTCGGCGAGATCTCTTCTGATGAAGTGAATGCTAATCCTTTGAGCTTCTGTCACTTCTGCAAGGGCCTGGGTGCTGACAAACAGTACACCGAAATACCGTCTATGGAGAAGATGACAGCCATTCTGGTAGAAGCCCTTGACACCTATAACGAATCCTTCGCAGTCATGAATCTGGTTCTGTTCGGTGACGCCGTGGAGCACATCATGCGTATCTCGAGGATCCTAGAAATGCCCAGAGGCAACTGTCTCCTCGTCGGGGTGGGTGGTTCTGGCAAACAGTCACTCTCTCGCCTGGCCTCCTTTATTGTCGGATTTGAGGTCTCACAGATTGTGTTACGAAAGAATTTCGGTATGCCGGAACTCCTTCAGCACCTGGCGGTTCTTTTTACGAAGGCTGGCATGAAATCCATGCCGATTGTCTTCCTTATGACAGATGCCCAGGTGAGCACTCTCTTTGAGGCGAACTGTCTGTTTTTAACAACAAGATTCAGCAAATTAGAATTCAAAGTACTCGGGCAATCTATTTTTCTAAGCCTCGTACTGTTTACGGTGTATAGTTCAAAGGCCTCAGTTACTCTGCGTACATATATTTATTCGTCTGCGGGAACGGAAATGATGGATTCCCCGATGATATGCGAGATCACTTCGAGCTTGCACGCGAAAAATTGCTTCGCATGCATTGCGCGAGCACCTACGAATGAAAATGGTGGGCTAAACAATTATTCCTCATCGAGTGTGCTGATTGTGACTTGAGTTATCGCTCCTGGTAGTCGAGTTCGACCTGCAAGGTATTTCTAAGAGGGACATGGACGCATTGAAAGGTCGGTTTTTGTTTAGTACTGCAGTCCAAAATGCTATCAGGCAATGATATTCTTCTAATAGTTTCTATTGTATTTGGCCTTTCTTGATAAACTCTGATCAACTGCGACCCTGCCTTGGCGCCTTATTTGACGGAGGCAACGCTCTGAGTCGTAGAGAAGCGGTCTCAAGAGTACAGCACCACATATCTTCAAGTTGGTTTTGAAGACAATATCTTTGCAAGTCCGTACAAAGCCACCCTAAATTCTGAATTGTCTTAGAAACCTGGACTTCATTTTTGTGGCCAATGTAGATGCACATAGACGTATTGCAGTCAAAATAGGACTAAAATATCCACGGGTAGTAGTCAGTTGTCAATGAAAATGAAACCTCGTCCCAACCTGAGACAGAATTCGAAGAATACATCCACCTAAGAAGTAGATGCGAGCGCTGGGACAAGGAGTTTGTTCGTCTGGCGTTTCGGATTCCAGCCCAAACCCACCTTCAGAGACAGCATCAAATTAAGGTAATTCTAACACAGGGAGTTGCAGTATTTACAGGATACAATCAATAGGCTACTGCATATCTATGATAATGTACACCCCCCTGTTGCGCTAAGTGCCCGATGGCCGGCATTGTGGTCGTTATCTGCTGAAATTTAATCCCCCCTGTCGGAGTCTGGCCTGACGATTACTCGGCCACTTGGCTCACTGGCAATAACATTGGAAAAATATTCGTCTACGCGTTCTCCGAATGAGTCGCGATTAAAGAATTAGCGTTATTTATCCGTACTACTGTCGCCTGTTCAGCATTTCGCGTCGTGAGTGGTCTTGCAGTCTCTCTGAAGTATTTGCCTTGCCTGCAACCGCACCATAGCCGATAAACCACTCCATATGTTTTTGGCCGTGGTAGTGGGTCCTTTGGTTTCATTACATGACGTCTAATGCTTGCCTCCGCTCTGTGTGCGACTTCACATCCAAGTGGTGTCAGAAGGTGGCTGACGGCCTCGGAGACGTTCTTACCATGTAAACTCACTCGCCAAAATTTGAGGTTGGTGCGATTTTTTCGCTCGTCTCGCGTGGGTATCACTTTTCTCCAAGCGCCCGTCGAAGATATTGTTTGGGCGGGTGCTGTTGCAGTGCTGTACTTGCATAATGTTTGTCGCTTTCCTGAACACTGAAGGAAGGCCAGCTGGTTCTTTTCTTCCTCCTTCTCTATAGTAAATTGTAAGTACAACTATCTGGCTAGAGAATTCCCCAACCACTGCACCCGACTGGCTGTCTTGCAGTGCCTGTATTTGCGACTGCCTATATCAATGATGTGTCTTTATATATTTCTTGATATCCAACTTGTTTCAAAGTCCGGCTCAGGATTATAATATTCGTTCAGCAGAAATTAAGACCTACAATGCCTGTTTTACAACCAAGTCTCCACAGCGCGTGATTAGCTGTCAAATACATACAATGAAACTGCAGCAAATAGGCCGCATCGATGACAGTTTGAAGTCAAAAAAGACAGCCTTCTTGTTGGTACTAGTTTCCCAATGAACAGGATTTTGTATGCACTCCTGCAGATGACCAACTATCTGCTAATTCGTCTCGTCATTCGCTTGCTGACAGGTGGCAGATGAAAGTTTCTTGGTGTGTATCAACGACTTCCTGTCTTCTGGTGAGATAGCCGGACTATTCAACGACGAAGATATCGAAAACATCACCAACGGTATCCGGGGCGAGGCCAAAGCTATGGGCTACGTTGATACGAAAGACAGTTGCTGGAAGTTCTTCATTGAAAAAGTTAGAAAAACCCTTCGTGTAAGTCTAAGCATGTTATTTGTATGATTACCTAGACCGCAAGTGAAGTCTGGGGAACCATGTGCCTTCCCACACATTCGTGATGGTGTAAATTGATGAAGATATAGGATATAATAATATATAATCTATATAATGATTTACTATATAACGATATATAGGATATAATAATATAGGATCCATTTCATCCTATCTTCATATTCATTATGTGACTACTTGCGCGGGCTCTAAAGTGAGCTGCAGAGCGAAAACAGAACTTAATTGTTCCATTACCTGATTGGCGATGTCCGCGTATTCTCCATATATAATTTTCCTTTGCAGCTGGTAGATGAAGTCTTTACTGGCGAATGAACGTTCACCGACCAGTTACGGTACTCAGTCGTTCCGTTCTGCCTTGCGACTCACTGTTGAGCCCTTGCATAGCGGCTAGTATCATAGGCAGATGAACATGGCCGACAGAACAGGTGAGACTGGAATGGCCATTTCTGGCCTATTAGCCGTCAGTAGCCACCCGTAGCCAACCTCAGGTGGTTCAACATAGGTTAGGGCTTTGTACTTCTAATCAACAGGTTGCAGGCTCGATCCTCGGGTGGTACACCACCTGACGTTGGGTATGACAGGCTGATGACGGCTAATAAGTCAGAAGTAATGAGTTCAGTCTCCCTTTTCTTTGTCGGCATTATTCATGGGAAGTCTTTAATATTGAAGGGACGATGATATGCTGTGGGTACCGTTGCGTTCCCTTTTATAAGCACAGAAAACATTCCTGAATCCTATAGCGTGTATACTGAAGCCTACCCAACTCTTTAAGTAAATTCACCAGCAACCTCCGGCCATAGTAGATATCGAATCTATTATGTATATACACTCATGGTGGCGCAATTAATTCATTTAATACCCATAATTTCTTATTATTGCGTATTTTTAGCTCGGTATTTAGTACTTAATCTTCGGGCTGCTGACTTATTCTTAACATATATACGTGTATGTTTTTGCCCTAGGTCATCCTCTGCTTCTCTCCAGTCGGTAGCACCCTCCGTGTCCGAGCTCGACGTTTCCCGGCACTGGTAACTTGTACCTGCATAGATTGGTTCCATGAATGGCCACAGGAAGCTCTTCTCTCTGTCTCAGAACGTTTTCTGGAGGACTGCGAGGGTCTAGACGTGAGTTGAACTTTAAAATCGCATTTATTTGTTTTATTCCGTCTACCTTATCTTGCCCAGAAGTAATATAATTGTTATCACTTTTGACCCTGCTTCTTCGTGTCGATTTTTGTACAAATTAACTCGTCCAAACCTCACTCCAGTTAGATGGCAACCGCCCCGATTGCTGACAATCATCCGAGTTTACGATCCTGTGAGAGTGACGTACCAAAGGGCGTAATTTACTATTCGCGGCCAAATGACTCCAGCAGGGACATACTAACCAGAAGTGTAAAAGCATTTGAACGATCTGTGGTCACGTACCACAAACATAACCGTGACTTGGTCCAAATCTCAAGAAAGCACGGTTATTGATGCCCGCATGGAGCTCTCAATGGACTACACGGTCTTCTGATAAACTGAATCTTTCCTCTAATTATGGAGAATCGGCGAAAAATCACGCGTTTTTAGAATAAAATATGAGTGAAATTTCGCAGACGTGATTTAACCCGAGGCTTTAGGAGACAGAGGGTCAGTCTGTGTACGGATAACAGCATGAACTTTCGAACTAAAGAATACATTCGTATTTCATCAGAATGCTGATGTGTTATATCCTGGGCTACTAGGCAGAAGTCAAAGAGCGGTTCTGATGGCAAGGACTTTACTCAACACCATACAAAGACAGTGGGTCCTTGAGCTTGTCCTTTCCCGCAAATTTATGAGGTTCTGGGCCTTGTGGAACTTTCCTGGCGTGAGGGTTCGGTTTCTGTCTAGCCTTAGGATTAAAGTTATGTTTCACGTTGAGTAGTGGCTTCACAAAATCCGTTTTGGAACTTAAGTATCGCAAAGGTGCTGATTTTAGGTGGCAAATGAACATGTCACTACTGCTAATATCATTTCTTGCATTGGACGAGTAATCACCTGTCTGTTTCAGACTGCATGCATAGTGGGGTTGGACGGGTCTAGGCAGTAGGGAGAGTAAACCAGTCGGTCCCCCTGGTGGAGTTCGTGACCGTTAAATACCCTGTCAGGTGGCCTTTCAATGGGCTGCCGCTTCATAATCTTCCGACTGTGGTCTTACTGTGCGGCTGTCTAAACTTTTGAACAACAAAGGGAGGTCACTGGCCAAGTTTCATCTCACAGCCAATCATTAAGCGTTGCGCCGGCTTCTTGATATCCATAATGTGAACGGGGTTCGTTATGGCGTGGACCTTCACTAGGATCCAAATTGGAATCCTCTCAGTTGGACGCCCACAGTGCTTTACAACCA
>UYRU01041865.1:25298-39533 GCA_900617775.1 Dibothriocephalus latus | reverse complement strand
CATGAAATTACATTTCTTGGGATGCCTGCCTTTCGGTTTATACGAAAGTATTAAAACCCTGTTTAAGTAATTGGTTCTTATCGGAAAGACATTTGAGAATTTCGGTTGACATTAAATGCTATAGGGTATCGGCCGTAGTTGTAATCTTTTTCAGCCAATATTTAAGCCGAAAAACGGCAGGCTAGTTTTTATTTATGACCTGGACTTTGCGTCGGACCGTTGACGACGCCTTGTGGACGATCGCTATTCCGTGTGGATAAACTTTCGACCATTCTTCGCATGCAGGGAATCCTCCATCATGAACTTGGCTCACGTGCTTCCGCATTTCTGCCGCTTCTGTACGTCTGACTCTGCTCGATAAACGGTCGTGGTTACTATTTGCCTCTAAAACAAAACTCGCAGATAACCGATCTGACCATTTATGGCAGTTATTATGCTGCAGCGCTTCGTAACTCGCTTAAAGGCCACGAGTACTAAAATCCGCTTGTTGAGGAAGGCATATGTTATGCTTTGCCTCTAATCGGAATACACTTTTTTGCGTTAGACTGTGTAGAAGGTCGTAATGCCTCGTGACACAAGTTTCTGGGGCAACATCGAGCCCGGGTAGGCGCGATTGTAACACGCGGGATGACACCATGTTAAACGCACGGGAGAGTAGGCTTCACACTCTTATCTCTCTCTCCCACGATGATTGGGTCGGAAGCTGCGAGCTACCAGTGTGCCCGTTGTTGGTCTGCTTTTTCAGCAGATAACCGACTCGCTATGGGCTAGGTGGAACTTGCTCCTTCCACGGGCTTCATTACCATGTTTTACCAAGCACAGAATAATGGGACTTTTATCATCCTGATTTACTTTTTTGCAAACCCCACAGGTAGAAATCCCCGTACTTTTTCGCACGCTGCACAGGGAAAAAATCAGAAGTTAAAGAACGCCCCTCATCTAGTGAAAGGCGAGAGTACCATACTTGAGGTAGTTTGCAGCCAACTTCAATGCCCAACCGATTTGTGCATAGAAATTGGCTGATCGATAATGGCAGACAGGCCATAAACTATAGTTGGGGATGAAATTAAACCTAGTGTCTGGAAAATACCGTCAGAAAAACGTCTGTGTACCAGATCCACAATATAGAGGTTACTTGATACTAGCAGGGCAAGACACAGGAGTAGAAATTTGCCTACAATAATACAGGAAAAGTCACACACAATTAATGTAACGGCACATATGGTAGGTGACCTACCAATGCAATGCCGTCATCTGTGTAAATTTTGCCTTGTTGTGTGGATCTGTTTTATGAATTTGAGGGTTAGAAAACATTTTACCAAAAAACTCTAGTTCCAAGCCTGTTTGTTAAAGGAGTACTGTTAAGATCTGGACGCGATCGGAGCTTAGTGGTTATCAAATAAATGTCTTATACTTTTTAATACCATAGAACAAAACTTCTTGTTTGTGTATGTTGAGATCTAAAAGAGCATTCATATAAGCAATAAAGGTGTTAAATAAATCAATGCTATTCTATTACTGTCTTTAGTCAAGCAAAATCAGGAGAAGGGAAGTCTGTGTAATCGCAATGCTTTCCATTAACAAGCAAGGCAAATATTTTGCACAGCTTAGACGTTTTTGGTCACAAACTGCAACCAGATTTTTATTACCACATCGAGAATTGGAATTCTTAAAAATACGTACATGATACCGTGGATATAAACGCCCACAATAAGCAAAGCTAAATTCAAAGCCTAGTACAAAATTATTTTGTCTTCAATATAGTTTCCAATAATCCGTAATTTAGAAACGCTGGGGGGAGGGGTCGGATAGAAGGCAATCAGTGTTCACAAAACGTTAATAGATATTAGCCACACTGCTGAGCATTTGAAGTCTTAGAACCCAATGCAAAAGCAGAGAAACATAACGTAACTTACTCCAGTATAAATAGAAAAATGAGTTCTTTCATTTTAGATAGAAATGATTTCACCAGTTTTTGAGAAAGTTAAAAAATGGACATTTTTATTTCGATACAGCCCTGGAAGAAGGGAAAGTACACAGATATTCGTTAGCCAAATAAGTAGCGAAGTCTCTTTTAAAAGAGATTGATTGCACGAAACGTTTTTAATTGAGGTAAGACATAATAACCGCTGACGTTTTCGTCAACGTTCGTGTTTCTCGACACCGAGTTTTCTTTCTTTGAGGGAGTGGGGATCAACAAAAGTGACCCAAAAAGTCCTCTTCCAAAAGGGGTAATACTACTGTAATTGCTTGTAAGTTACATCTTATTGTGAGTGTGTTGATAGACAAAAAGAACAGAATCTAAAGTCAATCGCCTGAAAACACGGAATGTCGCGAACAAGGCGCTGGTGTAGCTGGGATGGTCTGCTACTACTTTTAATCTTATATCAGAAATACGCATTGTGAATTTTGACGGAACAAGCGTTCTCCTAATATTTGCAAAAAGATATGTTGAGTAGTTCACATTACCATTGGCCGAACTTTTATTGTTCGTCGTTTTAGCGAATATTCACATTTTCGGCGTTTACCTCTTTTTGGAACGTTAGTATTTCCAAACAAATTACAATTACTTTTCATACATGAATTAAGTTTTACCTTGGCTAAATGTGGCTCACTATTATTTCAAAGTTTTAATACATGCTTAAATGCCTGCTTGCGGGTGATTAACAATATATCGTAATTTTGGCATTTTGCATGAGTTAGGTCATCTAGCGTATTCTCCTGTTCTAACCCAAACTCTTATATAAATTATTGTCCCAAACCTTAATCTCGACCCTAATATTAACTGTATTCCTTTCTTAAACCTAACCCTAACCCTAGTGTCCCTGAAATTTAAGGCTGGGTCACTTATTTTTGACCCCGCGTCCTACCAGTGAGTCTTCCTCAAAAAGAATGCAGTGGGTCTTTCTGATAAACAGATAAACGACATCAAGTTACCTTTTCCTTAAGGATGTACTTGACTTGCAAAGGAGACCGAGCCTTCCACTCTCACAACTGGTCATTCAATAGTCAGACTAATTGGCCGAACACCTCTTTCCCAACATCCAAATTATCCCCCCAATTTGACCTAAGATCCCGTTAATTAGGCGAAAACAAAGAAACACGTCAAAATTATGAATGGTAGGCAATCCACCGAGCATACGAGGGCCTATCAAAGGTGTACCGGTACTGATGACTTCGCTGCTCTTCTAAATATGTCATTGGAATAGAGACGGATGACTCAAGGTGGCATGGCGCAAAATTCTAGGAAAGGGAAACATTCCCATACCGTAATCCTAAGCCTATCCTAATCTTAAGCCTAATCGCAGGCTAAGCTCTAACGCTACCATTAAATCTAACCGTCACATTGACTATAAACCTAACCTGAAGTCTACTTTAAAACTCACCCTAATTTATCTGGAGCTTGACGCAAAGTCTGTATAGTGCGGGTACTTCCCGCCCACATTTTTTGTTTTGCTACTGCATAAGTTATCCCCATCAACGTATTCTTTGTCGTTTTTCGTCCAAAAAAGCTAAACTAACCAGCTGAATGTTCATTAATTTGGCCTGAATACCATCCGCCAAATGAATTCTCGCAGATCCGTTAGACAAACCGGAGACCAGATTCACTTGCTAACTAAGGAATTAAAAACTGGAAAGGCGTATATAGAGGTTGTGATGAAGCGGCATTTTGGAAATTGGGATAATCAATTTTAGGGACCTACACAGTTGTGCATTTCCCCTATTAATCTAACCAATTCCACAAAATTTTGTCTATGCGCGCCGGATATTTATTCAACTAATGCACATAAGTTAACTTGCCTTTGCGGACTCCAACGCTTGACTTGTCAACTTCAGTAACGATTGCAACAGAGTTCATTCATCCGCAATTCCCGAGATGATGTCTGTTGAAGAACTCGCAAATTTTCATTTATCAACGTGCTACCTTCCTAAAACTTTCCTTACTATCTTCACCAAAAACCCCAACTACAAACAGCCCGAGGGCTGAGTCTACGACCCAAAACTTAAAAACCAGAACTTCTCATGTAGATTTCGGCATCAATCATCCTATTCGGAATCAAATTTTTCTTGAATTATGCATAAAGTCTTCCCCTCCCCAGGCCGTACAACCTTCGCAATTATACGAACTTCGCCACCAGTCTATTGGGGTCGTATCTGAGTAGTCCAACTATAAAGGCTCTTGCTTTTCCGAACCAAAACGAGAACAGGGGGCTAGTATATATGATGAATTTACTATTAGGAATACAAATGTAAATATAAATATATATCAGAAAATGATAATCCAACATCGCTGCGCCTGGGAAAACGCATGCGGCGCTATGTTGGCTCAAACAAAATTATGCGTTTTTGAAGAATTTCCTGACCTGTCATCTGAGCCAAGTAAAAGATTGATCCGAACGCGATGTAAATGCTCACTGGATTCAAGAAACTGTCCCTCCTCCTAGGCTTCACAAGCTTGACTCCATAATATGGCTGATTTGTTCTTCTTTTGAATCGACTCTTCCAGGGCTGTGACCGTAGAGGGATCAGAAATCAGAAGAACAAATATACTAGTCTTGTTATTCTTCGTGTATTGTAGGAAGACCAGACCCTGTATGACATCATCCCGTTTCAGTTGAACCACACCATCATATGCCAACTTGACGAGCGGTCTCTCTTTGCTGCTAAGGTGCAGGGTAAGGCAGTTTTCGGAGCCTTTGATTATCACTGCCGTTTGTTCTCCCTCATTCTGAACAGCCACCTGGAAAAACCTCGAGATTTCATCTTGAGTGACGTAGCTGACGGTTTTGGAATGAGCGTTGAGCGCAATAGCGCCTATGCTGGTAAAAAGTAGCTCATTGCCTTTCTTGGGCATGCTGTGGTCTTTGGAAAGAAGAGCTCCAAAATATCTGTCACCGTAAGGGTTAGAGGAATAAAGTCCAGCGATAATTCGGCACTTTTATGGAGAAGAAATGTGTGTACGTACAATAGTCGCAAAACTAGTGGTTAGGTAAGCAGAATGATCTATCAATTGTCACCTGTAGCAATTAGTCTTGTAGCAACCTGATTGGTGGAGGGGTTGAGAAAGCCTACGCTCTACAGTTTTACAAAAAGTATTTTGAAGTAGATTGACATATTGCATTGTTTACCTGCGCGCAGCCTTTGCTGGGCGACAACGGGCCGTACATGTATATGGTTTTATTAACAATAAAATTCCCTCTCAATTAATTAGTAAACGCTCAGCGGTCTCGATGGGACTCTAAGACACGAGAGAAACATGAAGGCTCTAATGCAGCCAACGCTTTATCAACCTGAAGTACGAGGCCCCGTTAGGAGCCGCGAGTTTAATCAAATTACTTGTCCCGTATACTACAACTTATGGAATCTTTAACTTCTGCCTTAGTTAGCTGACTGTTTAAGAAGGACTTAATAAGAAGTCAACGCAGAATCCTTTCAACCAAATATCAGGCGCTTTTTGGTTCCCATAAAGATTGTAAATGATGGAAGTTTTAATTGGATAATTCGGAAAAGAGCACAACTGGGGCAGCCACATGCCGGACTGCAAGCATTCTAGAAAGAAAGTCATAAAAGTGTTCAATATTGTCTTCCAGAAAGTGCTGTATTCCAACTTTTCCCTGGGGCTTATAATGCAAGCCTCGGCTGGGAAAAAGTCTTTCACATTTTAATGGATTAGGAGGGGAACAAAGGAAAGAGGGGGAGGAGTTAGTTACTTTACTTCGTAGTTCATGCGATTAAATTAAAAATACTTCGCATACCCCTACATTGCGTCATGGTTAAAAGATGATCGGCGCAGCGATACAATAAGTAATAATTTGCAAAAAAAACACATCCGTATTCTCTCATGAATTTGATTACTCACTATATTTTCACTTGATCAAAATAATTTAATCTTCCCATGCATTCACTTTAGGCCACGTGGGTTCCATTTTTAAAACGATCTGTGCCGAAATTCTCATGAGAGTTGACAGTCATGTCGACCGTAAGCCACTTATCTCCCTTACTGGTCTCCAGTACTAAACCAATAGTCATTTTTAAAGTGTCGTGCTTAGAGGCGACTAGTGAAACGTACATTTAAAAGCCACCATTCTGCTGTGACCGGGACATTTTGTAATCAGGCTGCATTGCAATTAAGATGATAATATCACCAAAGTAATCCGTTCTCACAAGGATAATATTTCCGAATTTCAATTGATCTCTTGCGAATTAAGTCACCGGTGCACGTGCCACGCAAGATAGTATCTCAAATACAAGTACCGAGGGCATTTTCGACATTAGAACACCGGAAATATTAACCGGTATGAAATAAATATTCCCCCTACATCCGGAAGGAGCTTGTTGACGACTTAAGCTTGAATATCAAAATAGGCTAATGCAAGTGTTCACCTGTTAATTCGAAGGCTGTTGCAAACCAGCCATTCAAAGAAATGCCTCAATAAAAACCCACGGACAAAGGGCGACGTAACAGGGGTTTTTGACCATCGACGGACTGCGGTCTTTCGCTCCGGTTGGACTTACAGAGGGATTGGGCCACCAAGAAGAGGAGTTTTTATCCTTGTAACAGTAACGCCTAGGTATGGGTGCTTTACTTCTTTTTAATTCTGCAGCATTTTCCTTCTATCAAAAAGGTGATGTCCATATAACATAGACACAATACCTACGGCTCTTTTGGTGAATAAAATCGATCTATATACCGGAATACGGAGCCATGCGCAGTTATTTCAGATGTGGCGTTACTGATGTTTAATTGACTCCTACCCCTTTAACCACTGCTTTTATGTGGCCACCTTCATCCCTGATGAAGGACCTCTGATGACTAATCCACGACGGATCTCGAAACGTCAGGCGAAAAATGTATTGTTCCAGCGATTCAGTCGTCTTCTTCTCAATTACTTCCTGGGACTCGCATGTTTACTTGTATTGGCAGCTACAATTAGCATACTATCATCATTGATATACCGGCGACTTCTTCACGAATTTCCGCATTTTCAAGCTATTAGCCTTAAATTTTGTTGCTGTCCTATGTATTTATCAAAAGCTTAAAAGGAAGATATTTCTTAAAATGGTTTATCGAAATGGTGCATTTTCAGATATTCTTTCACATGAAGGTGAGCCATTCGATCATATTTGCTGACCCACACAAACATAAAAACTCAATGTCGAGAAAAATAAACGTCCACAAAAACACCGCCAATTATATGCCTAAAATCATTTAAAAATGTTCTCGTATTAGCTACCTCTTTAACAAGAGCTTTGATTCGCTATTTGGCTGACGAATATCGCTGTACTTTCTTGTTTTTCCCCAAGTTAACCGAAAGGGAAGATGAAAATTTTTGACTAGTTTTTGAACTTCCCCAAAGACAGTGTTGAGAAGTCTACTTAAAATGAAAGAAATATTTTGTCCTTATACTGGAGCGTTTTTCGCTACAGATTTTCGCCTAAAGGTCCGATTTTAAGGTTTCAAATGCTGGGCAGTGCAATCTAATACATACTAAATTTTTATTAAAAAAAACTCGATCGCTCCCTAACCAATTCGTTTCCAATTCACGTTTTAGTAGAATCCCTATATAACACAATAAATACATTCGAATTTAACAGACCTTACTGTGGGACTTAATAGCTACAATATAGCGTAAGAATTTTCTATGGCCCCAATTCTCGGTACGATAGAAAGAAATCCGATCAACCCAGTTTATTAGTGCTGTTAGTACCGGACTCGCGTTACTGGTATTTGACTGACTTCTACCCCTTATAACTGGTCCTTATTTTGTGGCGACCTTCGTCTCTCGATGTGATCGGATGCCAATTTTAAAAGTAGAGTCTTTCCCATGATAAATTCTTAATCATTTATAATACCGAAAAAAGGTAGACTTGCCATGCGTACCGCTTGAGTAGCGTTTTTTGCAACGGCAATTAAGGCGGGTAATACGAGTGCTGACTCACATTCATAATAGCTGGAAATCTTATAAAAAAACTGTTAATTGTGTATCAAGTCAAGACTTCTTAACTGTCGGGAATCCTTATTGATGTATTCAAGAACGTCCGTAATTATTTCAGTAGAATCCATTACATTTTCGGATTTGTTTATTACGGACCAGGTAAATGCACCAACTTTTATGCCGAGCCAGTAGCAAAAACACCGAACAGAACAGCTTTCTCGCAGGTAGTTTTGAAAATGAAATGCATGTAGCCTATGAAAATGCGTTGAAAAATTACCCTTATTGTGATCCGGTGAAAATTTAGTAAAAAAAAATCGAATTCAAGAGAGAATACGGTGTGCCCATTGAAAGATGTTACTTATGTTATCGCTGCCTCTATCATCTACTAATAAGGTCACAGTGAAGAGCTATGTAAAGGGTGCTTAATTAACCACATAAAATACACAAACGAGGTAAATAACTCCTCCTCTTCCTAATCCATGAAATTCGTTTAGCCATTTATGAGCTCAAGCTTGCATTTTCAGCCTTAGGGCACCATTGGGGTACAGAGTTTTCTGCAAGAGAGTACTATGACCTTATTTCTGCCGTGATTATAGCCCATAATTCGGTTTCTCCACTTGTGATATTCCCCAATCTTTTATCAAAACCTCCGTCATCTGCACTCCCTAGAGAAACCACAATAACAAAACCCAATCAGTTGGCTTCATAAATGTTCACTGGAGAGATATTTCTAGAGCAGCGTTTGTGGTAGAACATTCTGGATGCTATCGTGTCTTCGAATTCCACCGAGGCCGCTGAGCTATTAAAAGGTGGGGCAAATTTTTTTTCTTATTGTCAGTAAAACCATATGCATATACAGCCCTTTGTCTCCCAGAGTAGGCTGCGTGCAGGCAAAAAACAATCCATAAAACTTCTTAACCTTACTCTGTTTCTTTTTTTCTGTAAGGCTGCAGAGCGCAAGTTCCACTAACTCCCCACCAATCACGTTAGTGCAAACCTGAGTCCCACATGTGCCAATTGATAGATCATGCTGCCAACCTGACCACTAGACGTGCGACTAGTGTACGTGCACACATTTGTGCACAATAAAAGTCCTAAACTTTCGTAGGACTTTACTCCTGCGACCAAAATTAACATTTCTTCCCGCCAAAGACTACAGCATGCACAAGAAAGACAACGAAGTAATATTCAGCAGCTTAGGCGCCGTTGTACTCAACAATCGTTCCAAAGCCATCAACTACGTCACTCTGGATGAAATCTCAAAGTTATTCAAGGCGGTTGCCGAAAAAAAGGGAGTACAAACGGCGGTTATATTCAAAGGCTCCGAGGACTGTCTCACTCTGCACCGAAACAGCAAGGAGAAACCCCTCATCAAGTTGCCGTATGATGAAGTGGTTCAACTGAAACGGGATGATACCGTAGAAGGTTTGATCTTCCTGCAACACACCAAGAAAGCCAAATCCAGTCTTCTTGTCCTTATGCTTTCTGACCCCTCTGCTGTTACTGCTCTGGAAGAATCGATTCAGAAGAAGAACAAATCTGCCATATTGTGGAGTCAAAGTTATGAATAGGAGAACGGAAGATTCATTGAACCCATATTTTTAGTCTGAGGCGACTTTTGCTCTACTGCTGAACCCCTTCTGACTGAAATAGCATTTAGATCGCGTTTGGGTCAATATTACGCACAACTCAGATCCAAAGCCGAGCATATCTTGAAAACACGCAGAATTTGGTCTGCACCGACACAGCGCCGCGTTTGTTGGATTATCATTTAACGATATATATGTATATTTATATTTATCAACTTAATAGTAAATTCATCAAAAATACTGGTCCTCTTTTCTCTTTTTGGCTTGGAAAAGAAAGCGCTTTTATATTTTGACTATTCAGATATGGCCCCAGGTAGACTGATGGAGAAATTCCATATAACTACGAATGTTGTACGACCTGTGTTGTTCCTAAGAGAGGGAGGGAAGACTGTATGCATAATTCAAGTAAAGTTAGAATTGGGATAGGAAGATCGATGCCAAAATGTACACGAAAAGTTCTGGTTTGTTAGTTTTGGACCGTGGGCTTACCCTAAGGCTGCTTATAATCCGTGTTTTGATGGGCATATTAGAGAAAGTTTTGAAGTGGCATGACAATTTTTGACTTTTCTGGAATTGTGGATAAACAAACTCTGTTACGATCTTTGATGGAGTTGGCAATTTAAGCTTGTTGATGCTCTGGTCTGTGTTAGAGGTCGCAGAAACAACCTAACTGCTGTGCACTATTTCAAAAAAGTAAATTGCATGCAAAAACAAAATTTTTCGAAACAGACTAGGTTAAAAGGTAAAATGCACGACTGTTTAGGTCCCTAAAATTGAGTATCCCAGTTTTCAATATGCCAGTTCATCACAAACTCTATATGCGCCTTCTGAGTTTTTAATTCCCTAGCTAGCAGTTGAATATGGTCTACGGTTTGTCTAACGGATCTGCGAGAATTCATTTGACGGATGGTATCAAGACCGAATTTATGAACTGTCAGCCACCCGGGTTAGTTTTCTTCGGGATACAAACGACAAAGGGCACATTGGTAAGAATTACTTATATTTCTTCCTAAAAAGAATATGAGAAAAGGAACTACTCGCAGTAATGGGTACTTTGCGTCAATTCTCAGCTGATAAAGGCTTAGGTTTAAAGGTTGACTTAAGGTTAGTTTTAGAGTTAATTGTGGCGTTAGGATTCAGCCTGCGATTAGACTTAAGAATGGGACTACGGTACAGGCTGAGGTATGGCCTAGTATTTGGATTATGACATGAGAATATTAACTCTTCCAAGGGGTTTGCGCTAGGCCACATTGAATCGGGCGTTCCTATTCCCGTGACCTAAGTACGGGGGCCAGAGAAGCCATCCCTACCGGTGCACTTTTGATACGTCCCTGTGTGCTTAGTTTATTGGTTTTCATTCCCATTTTCAAACTTTTTCTTTCATTTCCGATAATTTCAGAGATCTTAGGTCAAATTGTTGAGATAATTCGGATGCAAGGAGAGGGGTGTTCGACTAAGAAGTCTAACTATCGAATGACCGTTAAGTAGAGTGAAAGCCTTGGTCTCCTTTACAAGCCAAGAATACCCATAAGGAAAAGGTATATTCATGTCGTTTATCAGTTCATACGAAGAACTCAATGTATCCTTTTTTATGAGAAGTCCATACTAAGAGGCGGGACCACAAATCCCGCGTAAAACAGGTAATCTAGCGTTACATCTCAGAGAAACTGGAGTTTGGGTGGGAGTACGGTTAGGGTTAGGGTGGGTGGTAAGATTTTGCGTTAGACTTAATATTATGGTTGAATCAGAACATGGAGATACAGTAGATGATTAATCACATACACAAGGCCAACATTTATGAAAGACTGATATTTACGCGCCCAAGGTTAGCGTTAAGACACACTTATTCGACGCCGGCAGGAGAATAGACGTATACTCTGATGGTGGAAGCGAGAATGCTTTTGAAATGTCAGCCTTAATATAAATTGGTCTCAGGAATTGCCCCATCTTCTTCTTACTGTTCTAGCGATGATGAAAACAAAAGTAATGATAATATATTTTGAAATATCAACGTTGTTAGAGCGCGAACGCTAACAGCCGTTGAAGTGGTGATCAATAATAGTACGGCGAATAGTTAGGTGAAATCTTCAACATTTCATTTGGTGTATATTAAGAAAAGGCTGTGTTCGTCAAATTTAATCATACGTATTTCTGGTGCAAGTTTACATTTAGTTTCAAAGCGTTCTTGATAAGGTGGTGAATTCTTTACAAGTTCCCGTAGTTTCAAGCTATTTATCAAAGATTTCAAAATAAGATATAGCTCGAAAGCATTTACCAAATTAGTGAGTTTCGGGATATTCTTTCGCATGAACATAAACATTTAGGCCATATTTGTATACCCACCTTAACATGAAAAATCTGTATCAGGAAACAGGAAGGTCTCTTATAAGCTACCTTATAAAAGCGCTTTGAAGGCTGTTAGTCTAAATACTGCGTGCTAGAACACCCGCTGTAAATCTGCCAGAGAGTAGTGTATGGGAAAATCCACAACATTTTCTCATTGAGAAAATAATAGCACTATGATACCATGTAAAAAAAATAAACATTAAATTTTCGTCTGCCACGCCTCACTCGCCGAAAAGGCATTTTTAATACTTTTAAAACAAACCTGAAAACATATTATCTGTATTATATGTATTATCTGATGCAAAATATAACCAGATGTCCACAACGTTCAATTCGACGGCTTATCTCTCTCATACCTTGACCGTTTGCAGGCTTAGCATATTCATAGCCTATTCTTTGTCTTCTTTGGTATCTTATTTGTGCATATATTAAAAATGATGCTTCGTAGATCGATGGGTATTTTACACACAAATTAGCTAATAAGCCGTGTCTGAAAAAGGCTTCTACGGTTGGCCGACATTTACGAAAGTACGGCTGAATTAAGTGTTATCATGCATGCTGGATTGGCGGTTTTCATTTAAGTTTGTCAATGACAAACTTAAATGTGGCATCTAAGCGATACGCTGATCGGATTTCATTGCCTTATTGGGCATGCGCAATAAAACACAAGTGTTCTCCCACGCAACTTTCTGAACAATGTTCAGTGTGCACTTGGCCACCTCCTCACTGGAAAGTGATGTTAGTGTACACGACTTGAGACGGATTTCCATGTTTGTCTACAATAGACGGCATCGCGGTTCACACATTAAATTTTTTTGTAGATGACACCATTTCTATCAAAGTAGTTATACACGGCCCTAGAATGTACAAGCCGTCTGCTTAAGAGGCTCCGATTAATGTGCTGCTTGCGTCTGGGAATTTTTCAGTTTTCATTCGACAAACTAAAATACTTTTCTTCGAACTATGGGAAAATGAATGAAGTCATAGGATTTGACCGCAAGCGTGAGGGGGAGGCTGTGACTCACGAAAACTTAAGGCTTGGCAGTCGAAAGCAACGTGAGTCAGCTCTGGTGGCGTTCATATCTGTAGCCGATTGTTACAGCCTCCCATTGTTAATCCTTTTTGAATTAATGCCAAATGTCATGTGCGTACATTTATCGAAGAAATAATAAATTTAAATAAATGCGGGGGAGTGAGGCAGATGACTAGTGTCTGGTTGACATGCGAGTGAAATATAAGCGGTTGCAAGTCTTTTTGGTCGCCGATCAAACGCCAGGGTCATTTATTATTGAAGGATCATATTCAGTCATCCCTTTTTGGAAAGCGTTTCCTCTGAGTTTCAGAGTTCAGCTGCTGCATTTTTGATTTCCTCAGACCCTTACGCAAGCTTATGCAGAAACCAACATTCTTTTGTCTCAAGGAAGAAACGTGTCGCGAACGGTTATTAATTAGATTACAGAAAAGCGGCTGTGAGATTCACAGGCACTCAAATTATTTCCTTAGGGTAGACCTTGATTAAAGTGAATAATTCTGCAAAATTTCCAATTTCGTGTACGATTGAAAAGGCATATTGACAAACAGCTTTTAAAGCGAATAACCAGGAGAATACGATGGTTTCTCTTACAAAAGAATAGCCCTTTCCCTACGCTGTTCAAAAAGACTAAAACGCATTACAGACCGGTGGTTAAAAGAGCAGCTGAAGGCCTAACCCTGCAAAACATTTTCTTAGCCAATGCCTATCCGGGCCAATTTTTAAGCAAAACCAGTACCGAGGTAACAGAAGAATGCCAGCAGCAGCCCGGAGTCTGGCAGACCATTCTCTGTGGATTTCCGGCTATTAAAGCTCTCCGCCCGCAGAACAGTCGAAGATGATTGACACCAGTCAGTAGCTGGTGGTCCTTCTATGCAACTTAGGGTATGCTGCCGTTAACACAAATCTCGATAGTTTCCTAGCAAATCTATTGCAATGCTTAATGCTGCAACCACGTTGAAGAGAAAACCTACAGACCAACCCATATCTCTCATAATTCAATTCATTCAGAACGGACATGACATATATATTTTCTGTGGACACGCAAACCATCTGCGGGATTTCTCAAGTCGCATTATCAAAGTGGTCCCCTTCTGTCAGCCGCAGTCACCCACGCGCTCCACAACACTACCGCTGGTACGTATTGCATCAAATCAATTTGAAAATTCTCCCTTCGTTCGGGAGTAGCCCAACTTCGAGTGCAATGCTAAACCTCTCGCCTCTCACGACTGCTTGCACGTGTGCATCAGCGTCTGCCGACCGCAATTCGGTCTGACCAAATATCTCCCCGAGACTGACTCACACACGACCACGCTAGAAGCACTTTGAGGAC
>UYRU01041864.1:25872-39276 GCA_900617775.1 Dibothriocephalus latus | reverse complement strand
CGTTAGTATCGACTCGATTATTCGTATCGACAAGATGTGCGAGAATAGAACTTGAGATCGATCTAGGTTCACCTTTACTTAACCAGGCCGGTATGTGCTCACGTACCTACTATTCCAGGCGCCTCGTTATTCGGCCTATGTATCCTCCTCCACAGGAGCAAGTTAAAGAGTAAATACACATATATGTGGCCTTCAACAGGAATCGTCTTTACCTCCTAATCGTAGGAGGGGAGAGTTCGTGAAGAACACTCGTAAGTTCGCCGCGGGGAAAGCGCTTGCGATTGCGGTCCTTAGACGCCGTTTGACCAGCTCGCTTGTTGCATCACATTGGAAAGGCAGTCTAATAAACACGTCTTTCTTTTCTGCGGGTGACGCGTAAACGATGAATTGTAATTAGACTTCACTATTTGACCCTGTCCAACTGTAAAGTTTTTAATTACCCTACAGATGTTCTGGCCTGATGATGATTTGCTGAAAACATACGTTTGCGAACTTGACTTCTCAACTTAAGAATGGGAATATTTGCAGACTTTTTATTTAGTCAAATCTTTTAGACATATTTTCGCTTTTGAATAATAATCAGTTAAAGATCGTCCTTTAAATTCTGGCATATTTTCGAGCGTTTTGATTTTTAAGTGCTTGTCCATAAATCCGAATTCTGTTCGACGTTTATATTAAAACCTTCTAAAGCACTACGTGTATTAAATACATTAAAATACGGCATTTTTTGAGTATTACTTTTTATGTGGGTAGCCATGCAGACTATATTATTAAATTATTCGAAACACCAAACCACATTGTCGAGCAAAAAAGAAGGTCCTCAGCAGAAGTCTCATGTCGTTATTCCTAAGATTAATAAACTAACTTTCTATAAGCGGTTTCGAGCTTTTTAGGTATTTTCAAGTTTTCTTCGTTTAGCTTAATGTTTGAGTTACCTGAGACAAAATAACAAAGTTAAGTCTGGCATTGAAAGGATTCATTTTTGCCTTTATATTGGACTTTTTTTCACCATATTTGTTTAATTTATGACTGTACTCTGAGCTTGCAAAACACAAAAAAGTCGTCGAATATATAATGTAATTTTCGAACACTGTAAATCCGTTTCTAAAGTTGTCATGAGCAAAATTCTACTTTATGAGAAGATACCTTTTCGCATGCTTTGGATTGTTTAAGATCACTTTATCCAATCATCTACGCGATAATATATTTGTCTTCCTTTAGTCAGGCGACAACTGCATGAAAAGATCAACACAAGAAGATTCACAGCCCCCCCCCCTAGCGAGGATAAAAAAGTAAGACAAGAGACAGAAGGAAGCTAAAATAGGGAAAGGTGACAGTAGATCTGTACGGCCGTTCTTTCGCATACGCAAGACAGTTTTAACAGCATCCGCGACCTATTTATCATATTCATATACCTTCTTCCATCTCTACACCTGGGGTCAGCATTTTCAACTATATTCATATATATGCAGTTTTGCTATCGTCTAAAATCGTTGATGCAGTAAAGCAAAATGCAGTAAAACTCTTAATGTGTTATACGAAAAAAATCTTTAAGAATTGGCAAACAACTACATTTTTTAAATCGAAATGGTTTTTTATTTCTAAAAATTAGTGCGATTTCTTCAAATTGTCTTCATTGGTTTTAAATCCACTACACACAACGTGTTTAGGTTCTGAAAGGGATACATTTTAGCCTTTGCTTATTTATATATTAGTCCTCCTGTAGCATAACACAAGTAGCTTTTTTCTGTCATGCGCAATAGTATAGGAGATACATTCCGTATCAGGCAACCCGAAATTCAGACAAAATTAATGTTTTGCTCTTCAATATACTGACCGAAAAAGACAATTTTCCTTATTGGGATATTTTCTCAGGATTAAAATTACTCATTATGTCACACATCTGACCAATTATAGGCTTAACTACCAGTCTAATTTAGTCATGCATTCACCATGACTTCTCCGTCCTTCTGTAAACTTCTTTAAGAAGAATGAAGGGTTCAGACAATTAGTCGGGTAAGAGCAAACTGACAGATTATTCCCGACTTTGGCAGCATGAGATTAGCTAACTTTTCTGTCAAACGAACATGCTCAGACAAAATGGAGGTAACATCTTGTTTGCGACATGTCAGAACATATGTAAAAGCGATTTGGACATGGAGTGGTTTGAGGACTTTCATCAGTCACGGCAATTGGGCTTGACATCTGCGCACCATTACGATCGGACCCGACACAAAAGTGCGAAATCAGACCGTCTATAGGGGAAGTAGAATGCGCGGGGTGTAAAAAGGCTTCGCAGTACGTCAGTCGCTATTCATTAACGCGACCTAGTACAGGAACCGTATGCAGTTTGCACTCAACTCTAGACAGAATTAACCCTGGGGCTAGGTTTCGAAATGAAAAAGTATCTGCTTTTTTTTACAAACCTTTCGTTCTGTTCATCTTTCCTGGCAAAAAAATTAAGGTTAGTGGGAAATTTCTCAGACAAATTGACTTTAAAAGTATCACGGGTAGTCATGGGGCTTAGGGATCAAATCTAATGGCGAGAAGCTGCAATCGGCGAATAAAAGCGCGTTCATTTATCCACAGTTTTGACCTGTGACCTAAAAGTACCGACACTTGTCATGCTATAAAATGATAACTACTTCAATGTTTACGTTAAAAATTGCGCTTAAAAAAATGTGCTTGTCAGCTACGCTGCTCACCACCTAACACATACTAAATATGCCATACATTTTCTAGCATTTTAATGTTTCCAGCCAAGATGACGAAGAACCGCTGTTAAACGTCTGCCGAATTCGTCTTTTACACTAGATTCAATTTACTACTTACCAGAACTTGCCTTCAACCTGCCTGGTAAATGTACAATAATGTAAATTCTGATGTCATGGTATGCATTTGGTGTCTCTAGGCAGGTTCAGGAGAAGGTGGAATCTTTCCGGAATTAAAGTGAAGATTAACTGGCGAAACATACAAATAAATAAGTTAATTTAAGAGCAATATATGTAGGATATGCTCTGTTAGAGAAACAATGATTGCTGAACAGCAAATACTCCGTTAACAGGTGTGCATAACTTTGATTAAAAAATTATTTTCGTGAATTATTTTGAGCATCTCACTTAGGATAGACGTCGGCGTTCATAATAAAATATTAATGAATATTGGCAGTGGAAAGGGAATTGTTAAAAGGGCAAACGTCATCTGCGAACGTTCCTTTTACCATGTCTGATTATGTTACTGACACGTGATGATTGAGACCCAGACAAAAAGGCTGTTGCTCCGGAAATTAGGCGCATTTTAATTATCGGTGCAGTGTGTTACTAAAATATGCCCTTACAGACACACTGCAGTTGAAAACTTTTTTTCAAAACGACAGTGGTTGCAGTTGTGAACGGAAATCCGCTTTATTCTTCAACTCTAGCGACCGGCTTCATCATTTCTTAATTGGGAAACAAAAGTCTATAGCTACGCCCCTTACAGTTTGAACGGCCAGTCTGTTCAGTCATGTGGACATGCCTTGTAAGCAATCTTCCGTGTACTCAACAAAGAAAGTGTTTTTTTTAAATTTTTAGACATAAAATAAACTACAGCTTAATGCAAGCTGTTTCCTGTTCTTTTTTGAGGAACAAAATGAGCGTAACTGATGCCGATTTAACTGTTCTACAATTTTGTTTACGTTAATTTGCTGGACAGCAGCATTTTCAGTATTTGAATCGGCCCTTGGACAAGAAAATATTAATGATTTATTTAATTGAAAAAAGAAATATTTTCGTTTCGCTCGCGTCTGAGAAGCTGTCCAACATGGTGCAAACCAAAATATAAAAAAAAATATTTTATGTTACATTTCAAGAATATTTGTTAACCTTTTTCCTTATTGTGAGTAATACTGACTATCAATAAAAAATATGACGTAGTTATACAATTTTCATAGATATGAATTATCTTCAGAAATTCATTCAAACTTAAGAACATAGTTTGTGCATCAGATGTTAGGATTTCTATGTTACACGATAAGAAGGTTATGAGTTTTGTTAGATCTACAATTTTGACCGAAATCCCTCGTTTATTTAAAGAGTACACGAGAAAAGACTTAATATAAACTAGCTTTATGGACAATTTTGACGTATAGTACTACAATGTAAAGCAATCTAGTGAAATCTCAGAGTACCGCAAATATGAGCTAATGTAGCGTGGTTGTTTTGAACAGTAACGTATTGTCTGTATCCAGGTAAAGCACAATAATATAAATAAATTTGCCTGGTTCGTATTGGCAAATATGAATATTATTATGAAGGCTTTAGCTAACTTTACTCAGACTTCTTAGTAACCAACCAGTTTCCCGATTTCTTCGCCTGGGTAAAATGCCACCTGTTTTTTGCATTTTTCGACCAAAAGTGGGAGTGTCGTAATGAAATTATAATAATTTTAATTAAACCATCAACTGCGGAAGAGCTGGCAAACTACACAATATTCCTTCTTCTCCTCTGTAGCTTTTCTGCCTTTAAATAAATGCCAAAATACTAACCCTAATACCCTCTCTATTATACGTTTTTTATTCGTGTAGTATACTATCTTTTTATATATCAGTTAAGTAAGCTCGCAGGAAGGTAACACTCCTTGCATTACGAAGTAGGAACGACTGGCACTGTATAACCTGCTAATTCCTGTGGCTATTTCCCTGCGTCTGTTTAAGTCACCTTATATTGAACCGATTGTAAAAACAATCTAAAGGCACAAAGGATACTAATATTGTATATTACGAGCGTACAAATGACACGCATACCTTGGGACAACTAAATCAATATCATTTCGGATACTGGTCTAAGGCAGGTGCTCAGATGTTTATTACGCTAACAGCCTACATTGTCGGGTTCTTCTTCTGCAAAATACGTCAAATGCTTTTACTAAAATGAATTATGGGACTGTTTATTAAAAGCAATTCCCTCAAGCAGGTATCATTTTTTGATTATTTACTTCTTAAGAAAAACAAACGTGGAATTAGTTCTTATTTATCCAAATTAAACAGATTAATTATTAGGGGAAAACTTTGAACTCGTTAAACTCCTACAGCCAATTTTTCCTGGTTAACTAAAGTGTTTTTTTCTGACGAAGAAAAGCAGCGGATGAAGAATCCCAGACCTCCCAACTCGTGTTGCTTCTATGGCTTACCCTTTTATCAAAAAGTAAAAGCCAGCAATGGCTTCTCATATAGAGTCGAAAGCTAAGACGAATAAAATTACCATTCCAGGTATCGCATCGTCTGCTTCTTTAAAAGAAGAACCTGGGGCATGCATAGTTGCTTCTATTCTTTAGTGTAATTTATATTTATGTGGATATAATCAGCGGTAACATACACGTTTATAAGTTGCTATTTCTTGACCTAACCGCTTGCCTGATTGGTAGAAAAGTTCGCACAACAAACGGCAATGTGAACCTTTGGCAATAATACAAGTGACTTGCAGCTATTATAAAGGAAGAGTAAGTATTTCTGCGCCATACCACGAAACACCACTTGAACTTTACGTCTACACCTACAATAATCTTACACCATAACGTAAGCCCAAACGCAAAATTAAGACTTAACTGTAACTTGAAAGCCTACTTAGACCACGTCTTAAGTACAACCACTTATCCCTGTCCTTATCCAAATGGAAATAAACGTACCATATGAAGACCCTTTTATCAGTTGATCTCGAGGACAAGTAAACATAGAGTCCCAAGCTTTAACAAAACTTCAACCTATACGTGCCTTTACGTAAAGGTGGCAAGTACAATGGGTATTTTAGACTCAAAAACATTTATTTCGTCAATCTCCTTAGACCTAAATCTGGCCGGCCGAAAGGTCCTTTTTATCAAAGTCAGATCACATCGAGAAGCGGTTATTAGAGTGGAAAGCTCAGTTTTAAGGGTAAATACGTTTACCGCAGTTGGCTGCATTTCCCGTTAGTTGTGCGTCCTTTTAGTTGTAACACTTGCATTTTGAATGCAATGGATCTCAAAAGAACTAACTTGCGCTTCCTAAATGTCTGTGATCTATCTGTGACAAGACGGCGGAGTCGGAAATAGCACGCCGTCGCAGACATGATGTAAGATTTCGCTAAACGTGCGACAGCCTGTGAAAAACCTTTGCGTAGACAAATTTGCTCATGTTGCTTGCTTATAGACATCAGTTCCATGATTTTATAAATTCTTGAATGAAAAGTGAACCGTAAACACACAGAAGGCAATGCGCTAATGCATTGTAGGTTGATATGCAATGCAAACGTATATTACGGAAAAAAGACAACTTAAATTCGGCAGGTATGATGATGGCTGTATGTTTCTCATTAGACAATTCCTTATCTCAAATAATGACGCTAATAAGAAATTTGCAGACACAGAAATGGCCTCCATGACACTCTTTAAAATATGGTTTGCGCGAGAATGTGCCGTCTTTTATACTAGCTACTGTAAGTCTCATCTGCGCATATTTGAACGTTACTGTTTAAGAGGAAAGTAGTCTGCGCATCAAAAGGTTTTCCATTGGTTTGCCATAACAAAAGTGACGCTTGATAAGTATTTTTAATGTAAATCAGATAAGGGAACATGCGGGCAAGCACATTTTTATAGAAGCGAAAACCCAAGTGCTTTTGTCCGTAGACCCATGCAGACGCTATAAATAGTCTCCAGTAGTCCAATATTGCCAGTCTTTTTAAAATTTCTCCTGTTCCGCCAAGATACAGATACAACGTATCATGAATGGATATTTCAAAATTGTAAAAAAGTGTCATTATTGAAAATTCTGTAAATATTCAAAAGGTTTATTTCAAAATTCCTTTTATAAGGCAAACATTTTTTCGACAATTCTTTGTCAGGCCATTAACTTTGCAAAACAGTGAAGGTTTTAACGTGTGGAAAAATCGATAATTGTCTAAGGGGGGCGCAGATTGGCCACTGCGGACATTTTCAGTCTGTGTAAGTAGGCGAGATGGGCGTGTTGGTTGAGCGACTGCCATTAGTGGACGGGGGCTATGTGGTATCGTCAGATAGCGTCGGCGTCGGCAACGGAAGGAAAAGGGCTTGTTCGTTATACCAAAATATAATCTTTGTTTAAGCATAGAGTGCAAAGAAGGAGTAATTTACTGGCAAACGAGTGATTACAATAATGTTTCAGATGTCTCTGATGAAATATATTTTAACTTATAACAACAGTGAAAGTCGCAATGTTTGTTTACATAGCTTATTGGACCCATATAAACTAAATCTTAACTTTCATAAAAGCATTGCTGTTTAAACGATATAATTGATAGTTACACGTACACACACTTGTAACGCCTGTTTCTTTAGATGCAGAAACTACTCTAGTTATTCCCACACGCACTGAAATATTGCTATCTTAAACGTGCTTTCAGTTATGATAACGAAAAAATGAAAAAAAGGGTTTGCGTTAGTAGACATTTAAAATTATTTCCAAATTACCCTTTAACAAAATGTTCCTTCCACACAACTGTTAAATGTACAACAATACACATTATGGCGTCATAGTACGCAAAAGTCAACAATATTTGTGACAAATAATGATTGATTAGGTTTAAATCTGTCTGCGGAATAACATCCTTATCTGCTGACAGCATTTTAGAAGAAAACTAACGATATTATATACATTAAATACCAGAGATGTTATGTGAAATAACAGTGGATAATGAACTGTGAATATTCGGTTCGCAACGGTACATAAATTCGGTAAGCAACATCTACTGTCAGTTTTTCCAAGCACTTCGCTCCGGAAAAACGTTTTTCATAAAATATTAATGGATATTGACATCGAAAAGTAAATTTCTAAAAGTGCAGGTAGTGTCTGAAACTTTTTATTTAGATTGAGTATGTAACTGCCACGGGATAATTGAGATTTGACACGAAAAGTCTTCTTCTCCGCAAATGACGCACATTTTACCTATTAGTTTACTGAAACGAGCAAAACGTGCCAATTTAATGCTTATGTTATTTCAACAATGCTAGCTTGATTATAATTTGTGAGCAGAAATATGTGCCTCCCTTTAGTTATAGTTTCATTTACAAGCAAAACAAGCCTGTTTTTGTCTTATTAACCTAAACAGGGGGAGATTCGCACTGGATCTTCATTTTGTGTAAACCAGGGGAAAAAAGATGTGGTTGGGCATTTCTTCGGGAAACTCAGTAGTATTGGCTTTTTAGGATTCTGTATTTCAGCAACTAACTCATGTACTAACCCGTAAACAGAAATCGCTAGTCGCGTTTTTTTACATTTTAAGTCGCCTTACTGTCCAAGCATGACGAAACTTAGCGTTAGCGAAGTAGCTTTTTCTTATTTTTGGAAATGCAATAAAATATATTTTATGGCAGTTTATGCTTGTATGCAGATACACAAAACGAAACTGAACAAAGGCCGGTTAACTGCTGTACAATTATGTTTGTGTTTGAGTTGCCAGAAAGTAACTAATTTTTGGTCGTCAAGCGGGTGTAAGAGAAACAAGTATGAATGATATATTTAAGGTAAAACATAAATGTTGCCAGATCGCTCAAATAATGGCACAAAACCACGTACCCAAACGTATTTTCACTGTTATTACGGTTTTGCTTAAAGATAGTTACCAACACAGGACAATATAGCGTAGTTAAGGAAGTTACAAATATTTAAATTATTTAAAAAAATCGGTGGGAGTTTCCATGGTAGTGGAGAAAAAAAACTCCACATTTCCAAGTTTGTCGACAGCAATTCGAGCTCGATTAGGGTGAGGGGAAGGTTTAGGGGTTAGGATTAGGGTTATGGTTAAGGTCAGCGGTTAGAGTTAGGGTAAGGGTTACGGTAAGGGTTAGGGTTAGGGGTTAGGGTTAGGGTAAGGGTTAGGGGTTAAGGTTAGGGTAAGGGTTAGGGGTTATGGTTAGGGTAAGGGTTAGGGTAAGGGTTAGGGGTTAGGGTAACTTTTAGGGTTAGGGTTAGGTTTAGGGTAATGATGAGGGTTAGGGGTTAGTGTAAGGGTTAGGTTAGGGTTAGGTTTAGGATAAGGGTTAAGTTTAGTATAAGGGTTAGTGTTAGGTTCAGTGTGGGATAGTGATATCTTATGTTAACGTCCGAATTTTCTGCTTTATATTACAAAAAGTCTTCAAAAAATCCATTATTACTGGGTTTTTGGCAAAATAAAGTTTTCTTAATTAAACTCCACATTTCGAAGTTTGTCGACAGCGATTCGTGCTCGATTCGAGCTCAGTTCGAGCTCCATTTGTTTTTTGCGCCTTTTTTCGATTTATGCGTCCAAAGCCGTCGGCTTATAGCCACCGTATTAAATTATTTCAACAAAATACTACGACTTTTTTTTAATATTTTTGCAAAATCCTTTTTTTGTTAAATCAGTTTTTTCAACTTAAAGAAACCCCTCTTACGGTTACCGTATGAAAACAACCTACGGTTTGTTGTATCCAAGACCACTACAAAGGAAACTCCTGCCAAAAAATCTTACTTGGAACTTTATGATAATGAAGACAAGTGTATTGACAGTTCTACAGTTTTGCACTCACATCGGATGTTTATTTAAAGATGTTAACCTACCCATACATAGTCCTGTCATTCAAGGCAGTTGATTGCGAGCCCTGACAAAAGCGGATATGAATTGCCGTTTAATGGTCGTTTTGAAACCAAACCGAGATATAGTTAAGAAATAAGTGCACGTTTTACTGGCAGATAACGGTGCAAGTTTCAGCGCGCTAAATGAATACCTTCATATTTCTTAGCCAAAGACCGGTCTTCCGATATGCAAACGTATTGAACTTCTTGGTTCTGTGCTATCCCTCTCTGTGAAATCATGCTGAACACAATTTACGTTTGTTATTGTTATAGCCCAGTTTTTTCTGAACTGACCACTAGGCAAACGAAGACAGGAGAACGGGTCTGATAATAATCACTTTATTTAACAGCACACAGAGATAGTGGGGCTTGCGGGGTCCTTTAGCTTGTCTACTCCCAGATATTTATATGGTTCCGGTTTTTCAAGAATATTCCTAGCGTATAGTGTGCGCCTTGACATTCTAAAACCATCTCGACTACGGCCACTGCCACTGCTGTGTAGGTGGTCATCTCGTTTGCTCGGGTGTGGACGGCTTGTATGCGGGCGTGACGTTCCACGGGTGGTTTGACTGCGGTCATAACTAAGCTGGTCTGTTCTTTTAGTCGACTGCCGTGAATGCATGGGGGTCTCGCCTCCGTCACAGTTATTTCTAAATGGTGCGATGAGGTGACGCTGAAATGGAGACGAACTATCACAATAACATTTCAGAACAATTAATTAGAACTTGACCCATTGAAGAAATTGAAAACTGGAAAATACTCGAATTATTATCAAAGATAATTTAACAATACTTTCAAATTAGTTTTGTTCTTGTATCTTCCATGTCTTTCACCATTTCTTTGACAAATTGTTACTCGTCATTGTTGTCAACGTGCGTGGTATGCTTTCTTCTTAGTTTGGAGCCGTTTTTCTAGTTGCAAAGACAAATTCTCCCCTTAAAGTAATTTTTTGCCCCATTAAACATAAAAGGATCTGCTAAAATAATGCCGTCAGTAGGAAGTAGTTATCACAGGAAAGACGCCTAATTCAAATGCTGAAATACCAATCCTCACTGTCAAGTAATTATATTTTCATTATTAAAAGGTGTTTTGGTAAATTTATTAAATTTTTTAACCCAGTTTTGAAAGAAAGTCGCGGCGTTTGGCGAAAGTCGAATCCTCAGAGCAAGGAAGGCCTTTACACAACCAAAGCCCTACCACTTGAGGTATAAACGCCATACCTTGTGCCCTGAATTTAATCAAACTTGGATCGATTTTACCCACCCAACTTTACCGCTCACATGGAATCCTCCAATATGGAACAAGCTTACTGTCAAAGCCAGATTTCCTTAGAGGAATACAACATGGGAAAGGGTCTGCGTATCTTTGAACGCATTGGTGTGAGAGGGGAATGCATTTTGCTAATTAATAGACACTCTTCTTCTTTTTCCGTGCAGTTGCTCGACTTGCGTGATCTAGGAACCCTCTTTTAACCTCCACTTTCGTTCATTTGACTTGGAGTAAAAAGTGTTTGCTAGATACTCCTCATCAGCCAATTGGTCACCTTCTCCTACTGGAAGGTCGCATCACCTGCATTTCTCTTAAAAACAGGGAATTTGATTTGATCCTCTAAAATGGAAATTATAAATAAAATTAAAATCACAAAGTTGTTGGACGGCAATACCGAAATTGCGGCCATTATCGAGCTGTAGTTGAGTGCATCGTTACCATCAACCTCACGAAATTGCCATTTTAACAAAGAAAACGCTAACACAACGGCACGGTCTCGACGTCAAGCAAAAATATTTATTTATTGTGCGAATGCAACCATCTACCGTTATGGCCATTATGGTGAGAAACACCAGAAACGGCGATTTCTATTTACTTTCTAGGGGGGCGATTTTAAGCAGAACTGTCTACTCTGAAAACAATACCGCTCTCTGTTTGTTGTTTCTACTGCCACAAGCAGACTCTTGTACCTTAAATTCAACTTAACCTGATCTCAGTCCTCGAGTGGGATAGTACTTGCGGTTGGGTATGACCGAGGCTGACTAACAGGCCGAAAACAGCCTTTCTAGGCTCTTTTATATTTTTTCAATGGTGATCTTACTCAAAGCCCATTGCCACGCTGCACACTCTACAGACCATCTCTTACGAAGCACTTCTTCAAACAAGATAATGACTACCTTCTTCCTCTACCTTCTGCTACTACTCAGCAACTTCCGCATACTTTCTGTTTTCGAAACGGTATGTTACCTTTACCACTGACCATCCCGTTCATGGGCCATTCCTGCTTCTGTTGCAAAATCGCTGTTCATTGAACTCTCTTATTAATGTTGTGGGCCTTAACCGCGGATATTAACGAACTAGGCACAGGTCGTAATTTAAGATGACCACGAAAAAACGATCGAAAGACTGGCATTTAAATTTCGATATATTAATTTTTATGAAATATAGTGGGATTATGCTGCAGGATATTTGCCATTATTAATATTCAATTGAATAAGCTCTATGTAATTCAGAACAAATTTCTGAGTTTGGTTACCTTTTTACAAGGAGATCTCCCACTTTTTGTTATCACCTTTTCCGTAATTGTTATCTTAATAACAATTAATGAAGGGTGTCCAAAATTATTTGCACATTTTTTAAATTTAGGTAATTCTGTTAAAAATTAATATTCAACCATAGTGTTTACGTATGCCGCAAATTAATTGGTTAATAATTTATTTTTAAACAACTTTTGCACACAAGCCTTACCTTAAATTGCAAGAGCTAAGGTACAAACCAAAACCCTGAACCTGTGAAATGTAATGTATGAGATCCTGATGAAACAAAGCTTATAGGGCATAAGTGGACCTATACGTGTGAAGCGAGTGTAGCTTGCTTAAGCTGCAGGTGTATCTATCAGGGCGGCCAAGTATTGGTGGTCACAGCACAAAAAAACAGAGTTTCTCACGAAGCAGAAAAACTCAGGAAGACAAAACATTTTAGGGAATTTAGAAAGATGGTTATTTTAAAAGCTATTTGTAAACCAAAGCAAAGCACGAGGCAACTCGCGAAGAAACTGAATGCTAAAGGCCTAGATAGTTCTGAGTCCAGAATAAACAGCTATTTGTAGGACAGTTTGTGTGTTACTACCTATCACAGAAAAATAAATGCAGAGACTAACGAAAAAAAAAATCAAAAATAGGGTAACTTCCTGTAAGATAGTCAGTAGGTGGACTGCATAAGACTGTACTCGTATTTTGCAGTGAATCGCCATCTCAACTGTTCCCTCCGAAAAATAAAAGAAATTACGTTTTTTGTGCACCAAGTCGTAACTTGTTTGGGAATGTTGAACTTCGAACTGTTAGCCCCACAGTCATGGAGGGGGGAGTAAAGTCCCATGGAGGGTTGCTCTACTTCGAAAGTCTGCCACAGAATTAACGAGTGAATGGCAAAAACTGTAGAGATGAGATCCTAAAGCAAAACCCGTTTAAAATATTTGAAAAAATCGTGTGAGTTGGTCAGAATTTGAGAATCAAATTGTTCCGGACACGTAGAGGATTAGTTTTATGTAGGACGTAGCCACAATTCACACAACTCTGGAGACACACCGTTTGCTGTCAAAGAAAATTCCACTTTTCAACAGGAAAGACATGTCGTACGCAAATAGTCTATGGTCAACTCTTAGTAATACAGTAGTCGCCGAAGATCATGCAACTTGCCAACATATGTGAAAGATAGATATTCTTTCGATAATCGGCATTGACTCAGGTTGTGAAAATGATTATCGTGTAGTCTATTCTGAAGTCATTTTAGTTATGACAGAATAAAGGCTTTTAAGGAGCTTCATTCTGACCACT
>UYRU01041864.1:0-10264 GCA_900617775.1 Dibothriocephalus latus | reverse complement strand
CCTGCGGTTCAGGAGTTTGGTAGCTTAAATTCGTCACAAGTAACGTTGATATACGTTTGTATATAAATGTTATGCCGAAAGACTATGCGCATTAGACGGGTTGACTTTTCAATCATTCTGCCAGTGTGGAGATAAAGGAAAACATCATTAAGAAAGTTATTTGAGAATTGCTGGTCCGTCGTTAAGGGTATTTTATAAAAATATCGAACGAAGAGATAATAAACACAATTTACCAAACTGGCCATTCAGATGGTACGGTTAGGAACCAACAATGTGAGCAAATTTGTGAAGATTGAGAGCAATAGAAAATGAGAATGGGAATGCAGGCGTCTTCTAATTCCCAGATAAGACATTAGGTGTACGCTGGGAACGTAAAAGACCAGCTTGTTAAATATGTTTACGGACCTTAGCGATAAGGGTTTAATTATAAGTAAAAAACAGAAGAGGGAGACTTAATATTAGCACAACACCAGGGTAGCAGAATGAGGATACTTCCTTGAATTTAATGAGTACGATGTCCGAACTTGTCCTGGGTTAGAGTCAAAAATCATACGAAACTGACTTTTTGTTAATAAGGCAAATACATTTTAAAGACAATACCAAGGAGTGGTTGACACCATCCTCCAGAACCCTGGCTATAAAAATCATACATTGAAGCTGTATAATCAGTTGTGAACCTGGGATTATGTAGCATGCGCTTTACAGCCCCATATTCCTGAATTCACATGGATGATACTTTAATCGGGCCGTCCAGTCTTCTCTGTCATAAATGTACTTTAAAATATACATCTCCGCAGTCTTTTCTGCTATCAAGAACACTTACGAATAAAACGTTTAGTCGGATAGAATGAATGACAACAACACCTGAACCGATATCTAGGTCATGGTCTTCTTTTCATTTTGAAGTACGACACAATGTGAACGCCCACTGACACACACGGTGTTACACGGCTTAATTAGGACAGCAGCGATAACAATTTCCCTTCACGGCTTAGGTGAAAATTGAATACATGTCACATGCCGCCTGTTGGCGTAAAGATAAGTTTTATTAATCATGGCTAAAACATTTAAATGCTGCGTCCATTGCGACGCACAGAAAATATAGCTGTCAGAGCGCCGCTAGTAAACCACGACAACGATCTTTTAACTACCTGATACTGTGCCACGCAATTTGCTGCAATAACTTTAAGACTTCGATGCACTTTATGGGCGTATAAAATGTTAGCATTGCCTAGAATGTGGGGAGACAACGCGTGATATTTTTCTGCTTTTTGTAAGTGGAATTTGGCCTCCGTAAGCTAACGCCCTTCATTTTTTTATAAAAGAATCATCACAGAAAACGTAAACGCAACGACGGATAAACTGCAACCTTCGATTGGAGTTATGCATGTTTTTTTGGATTCCTAAAGCATTTTTCTGATAGGCAACAATTGCATGTTATATCATAATTGAAAAATAATTGACGCACTTTCAAAGCACACATTTATCCATCCAATTTTTATCAAAATTCAACCAGGTTAACATGAAGTGTAAGGCGTGACTAAATATGCAAAAGTAGGAACCTGGCAAACCATGTGCTCATAAGACATTGAATCGCCGCACGTGCTATCGAAAATAGGGGCATTTCAACTAAATATACTTTGATACTCAAATATACTTTAAATCTTAACTTTTCTTAAACCTTCTGATTTGGTATGTCATCTTTAGCACGTCCTATTTCCATACGCCCTGAAATCTAGATACTAACTGAAAAACGGCGTTCGTGATTTACTAGGTGTGACCGTCTATAGGCTGTTCTCTAATTGTGCACTTAAACATAGTATCTTGAATTGTATTTGTGAGATATGCAAAGGACTTTAAAGATGAAGAAGTAGCAATCCATTTGGCGCACCTATGCTTCACAAGTATGTTAGGAGTAGAAAAGTAATTTGTAAACAGTGATTTGGTTGTGTCCTCCTGTATTCGATTCATAACCCAAAAAACAACCCTTTTTCACCATAGATCTCTGCCGGCTCTTCTTATTCAGTGGAATTCGAGCATAGGCAAGCAATAGGAGGGAGAGCGTTTAGCCAACGCTTTAGCCAACTGTAATGTGAGGTCCCCACGGGCAAAGTTGACCTTTTTCACACGTTTATCCGTTCAACCTATTGTGAAATATGGAATTAAATGATTCTGGTATAGTAAGTAGGATGCCCTTAGCAACTAATATTAAGTTCACTAGCTGAATATCATGATAACCTATCAAGAAGGTTTTTTTCAAACACACCTTTTCTGATACAGTAAAAAGGATATCCTTAGCCATTAACCTCAAATACGCCAGTTGACTATCAAAGAGACGTAACTAATAAGTGGCTTTGTCAAATTCAAGTATGATAAACCTTAAAAGAAAAAGACGCGACCACTAGAACACGAATTTATTTTCCTGATGTTTCGGATTCCGTCGGGAATCCTTAATCATAAGTAATAGTAGGATAGTCTGAGTCATGCGCGGATAGGGGTAAAAATGCATAGATTGCTCGGTATTTATAGTTTGTGGCTGTCATCCGCGTGCGTACTATAATTATCGACTCGTGTAGCCACAGCTTGGGTTTTCATTGGTGCGGCGACGGCTTTACACTTCGCGTTCCTCTCAGTAATTGCCGCAATTTCTTTATCCGTGTTGCATTCGGGCTTAGTAATTGCGCGACATTTATGCTCGCTGTCGTCAGCGTTGTTGCCGGGGCTGACCTTTTTCACATGACTTATTCTCTTGCTCACACAATGTCACGGTATGCTGTGTGGGGACGCCAAATCATTGCGATTACTGATGGACTGGGGGCTGAGAACTATGACTCGAGCAGCTCACGGCTCACGCGGTTGTCCCCTCTTGAGAGCATTTCAGCCGAACTTGAAAAATATGGCCGGGTCCCGTCGAGTGAGCTGCAACCTGAGAGTTGGCGTCTTTCTTTCTCACAGCTGTTGCACGCTCAGCCATTTGCGTTCGGAGTAATCTCTCGGTTTCTTCGAAGTATTTGCGTTGTGCGCAACTGCAACAGATCCAGTAAACGACTCCAGCCATGTCCCGACCCTCGCAGTTCCATTTGCTAAAGCATTCGTCTTCCCTTTTCCTGGCCTGATTTACAATCCTACCGGAGCCGCCACGTTTTACACAACTGGGTCAAGAAAGTTTCGTGTATTAGCTGGTTATGGCCTAGGGTATATATGGATAATATCTATTTAGAAAAGAGAATTACGACTGACCTTTTAGGCTCCCGTGGAAAATATCATTATAAAATACCGCACACACTAAGCGTCTCGCTCAAACAATTCTTGTTCCTCAACTGAAGCACTCAAATATCCTTAATATCGTTTATAGTATCTAGTGTAGGAAACTGAAATTGTCGTTTGCAGAAGGAGAGAGTGACGGAAGTTCATCGGAGCATTAATCTGCGTTAGATTCTTCCCATTCCTTCTTCTTCCGAAAAGAAGAAACGTTTCCTGACTTTGACCTGCTCATCCTGAAAAACACAATGTTTCAGAAAAGAAGTCGCCTGTCTGCCAGCGACATTTAAAATCTCTTGAACAGAGTTTTAATTTGAGTCCCAGAGAGTGGGTTGATGGACAGCGTCAGTCCATAATTTCCGGCCCATGGCGAAGCCCTACTCGTTTTCTTGGCACCACCTCGTAATTATCTTGTATTCTCAAACCATCTTTTAGCATTATATAAAACGTATTCGATAATTTTCATCTATTACATCCTATGTCCCTGCCAAAAATAAATGAATCGATCGCTATGACCTCATTGACTCCAGAGAGTTAATTTGATCCGTAACCATTAATTACTGAATTTTCTTGTTTTTGAACGAATAAATATTTGTGTCAAAATAAAGCAATCAATAACATTTGTAAAAAGAACAACTTGCAGCGTCTTGGATCGTATCTTTGCTCTGTAGTAACTTTTAATGCCATATCATTGCTTAAAAGTAAATATGGATTCATATGTATGTATTGAAAGTTAGGTAAACAGGACCATTTTAAGTAAAAGTGAGTTTGTTAAGCAAGTGCCTGTTTTTGGGATTTCATTTTGCCTTAGTATGTGAGCCCATCGGGGTTCTTGTTCGCAAAATCCATTATAAGAACACATCGTATTGAGAAAAATAAGCAAGGTTGACCAGGTCTTTCTGGTGTAAAGAGTCACTTTATTTACGAAACCTTTACTTTTGTTCAAATATAACTGATTCTGAATTACCGATTTATAAATTCAACCCGCAACATTTGTAATCACCACACGCACAAATCGTTATCCCCAGATCCGGAGTCTAATTCCAAAGACAATATGTTACTCTGTTTTTGGGTTCAATTAAATCACCCGCTGTGTATGTAAATCCTATTTTAAAAAATCTCTCAGGATGCAAATAGCACGGATGCAATTAGACCTCTGGTTATAAGAAGACGGGGACTGTGAATATAAGACCAAAATTACTTCTATTCAAATAAATGCTAAAGCCGACGTTGGCATGTCATAAATCAATGACATCGGTTTAGCTAAGCAATTTGTGCTCTCTCTGAAAAAGCAGGGAAGGCTTTTGGGCAGCCCATGAGGGGACCAAGGGTGTAGTATCTATGTTGTAAGTTGGCGAAACAGTTTAGGTATTCGACCTCAAACACCCCATCCGTCTTTTGAACCAGTTTTAACAGGGGTGTTCTGATTAGGGAAATTATGGTAGGCAGTGAAGAGGTGTTGTAGAAGTAAAGTGGTACACTAAATGCGCTTCGTTGTTTTAATCAGTGCGGCATAAACGGCGTGTTGCAGAATTGTGTTGGAATACTGGAATAAATTAACTATCATTTAATAACAACCATAAGTACTTTAGCTATTAATTGCACAGGTCCCTGGCCTATCAAACATTGACGTGTGGATTTTTTTTAAATACCTCTTATTTATTAGATGCAACTTTTTGCTTATTATTTCAATTTATGCGCACTAATCCGAGGTTAAATAACGACCGCGGAAAACAAATTCAAACAACATTCATCACTTTGCACTTATTTGCAAAAATTGCCTTCACTACCCATGTCATTTCCTCAACCACAAAAACCCCTGATAACTCCGGTTCCGTACCTCGGACTTTTGGAACATGGCAGCATATAAGGTACACTACTTTAATCTTCCTTTATGTTTTATTCTTCTATCCTCCTTATGTGGGCCTCCTCTATCAAGGATAAAAAGTTCAATTTCAATTAAATATTCATTATACCTCTCAAGTTTTTTGTCACCCTGCAAAAGATATCGGTTGTTACAATTGCCAGATGTCCCACACATTTCTCCTGAACAATGGCCATTATCTGAACAATTATTTCGATGAGGATTTACATATTTTGTGGCTTCAACCTTGTTATTTTGCATAAGAATCTTACATCTGTATATACTGTTAATAGTGCCTTAGTCCCGCAATGAGACGAATGCTCTCAGACGCATCGCTTGCCAACAAGGTTAGCTGAACCAATGATTTTCTAATTGAAATTAACTCACCCAGAAGATAACGGATGGAAAGCGCAAACCAATCTCCGACTTGAGTTAGCCCTGAAAAACGAGTTGCGGTTTTGCTGGCTGAAGCAATCGCAGGTTTAGGGAATTGGTTTATCACGCAAGAAGCCGCTGTAGGAGTGAGCCAGAATTGTCTGCTGTCTCCGTGTTAAAGAGGAATCACAAAAACCAACCTATTATTCTATAAATCATGCATAATATGCATGATTATGTATGTTTTCTGCACTTAACAGAGTAAAGCAAGACCAACTAAACAAAATTAACAAATCTAAAAATTACCTACGCTAAACTTTATATAAAATATGCAAGCGAAATCATAAATTAACAACCAAAATATAATAATACAACCCATCCCGTAAGACAGAATTCTAGAGCTAGGTGTTTATGAGGTTGCAGACCATTTTATGGTTTCCGTTTTGTTATTTTCAAGTAATAAAATCCTCCGTCCTATGCATATTGGTGACTTTAATTTTTCTGTTGGTATCTAGGGTTTAGACAATTTTCAAACTCATTGAGAATATTTACCATAGTTATTTTTAGAAATATTAATGTGCTTTTAGGTGTATTTTACAAGTGGTCATAGGTTTGGGCGTTTTTATATGATGCTATCAAGATTAAACGGAACCTTGCACACGTTAATTTAAGTATATTTGGTTCTACCAATGGCATATATACTCTTTAAGATGCTTCTTAACTGAAAGTGAACAAGTTAAAAACTGTTAACTGCTCATTTCTTTTCATTTCACTACATGATTCGAGATCAGTAGACGTCCTGTTGCCAAGTTAGGAAACAACTTTTTATATTGATATTTATATACGGGGCATACGAAAACACTATATAAAGTCCCTATAACATTTATGAATTTGTGGCTTCATTTTGCGTTTTGCAAAGGCCTTTTCGTTTTATTTATGCAAAAACCTAACATTAACCTCAAACGGCAATCTAAGACAATGTGGAAGACGATGAGGTCAAAACCTCTAAACGAATTTCCAACCATTTTAGGTGATCACGATTCACTCACTTATAAAGATTTCTTCGAGAAGAAGTAGTTTGGATCCGGTGATCGAAACTCCTTCTTCTCAGTCTATGCGCATACCAGGGATGCGAACCTTTGCCTCAAAGATTTATTTGTCATTGCAATTATAATCCATTTTTATTAATTTCTTTAATCGAAATTCAAGTTAAAATAGTGCAAGTACGTTTTAAACTGAAGATAAGATAGCATGCCTTAAGAGTGGGCGTTGACGCTAAACTTAGAGCATCACATAAGCTTTTTACTTTTGGATGTTATATTTATAACGTTGCCATAAAAGAAACAAGCAAAAAATATTCCCAACATCTAAATATAAGGACAGAGAGAGCTAATGCTAATTAAATCATATCAGCGTGCGGCGACAAAGGCAAGCATATGAAGCGTCATTAAAGTGCATGAGGTTATGACAACAAGATGTTCAAATTGAGTTACGAACATGCAGATACCAACACCGCAAATGACAGATTGCGAAGATATAATAATTTGTTAAGAGAGGTGAGTGCCATTAGGCTGCAAAATTCACGCGCAATATTTGTGTAAGTTAGAACCCCGTCTAAATGTATAAAGTAACCCCCACAGGTAAAATTATCAGCAACCTTGTAAAAATTAGAATTTGAAAGGCATATTTTTGGAGGTATATCGTGAGCTGTCCGCAATGCTAAAATCTTCCTGTCAAAATGTTTTATCATGGTTGCACTGAGCACTCTTATGGATATAAGCAGCTATGTAACCATCATATGTAATCCGGCGTGTAATGATATTTTTAGGAATTTCTTTCGGAAATTAGCATGCAATGTCAAAATGCTGCCAATCAACTCTCTTATGTTTCGCAAAGTGTCTTTCAAGACTAAGTACTGAATAATGGTCAAGTTGTTCGCTCCTGTGTCGTTTGACATAAGGCTAACTCAGGCAAAAAATGTAACTGATCGAAATCACTAGCATTTACGTGCACTACACCACCAAGGCCGACCAGTCACTAGCATTAAGTAATAATGAATTAGGCAGCTAAATGCAAATATACTTTTCTCATCGAAAGTAGTTCATAAAATTAATCAGCTATTTTAATTCGATTAAGTAAAGGCTTTTATCAAAATTTTCGTAACGTATTTTCCCGTGTTAATTCATCTCAATCTACTGTGTAGCATACGTTTTTTTGGATACTAAGCTTCTCAACGGTACTGTTTAATGCCATTGATCCGCTGAACGCAAAATACAAGTTTATACAAGGCCCCAGTTTCCCACGAATTACTGTCATCTGACAGCCGTGGGATCCTCCTCAATTAGCATGCATGACGCAAACGCAATCTACCCTGATATCCGACCGTCCTTGTTCAGGTACGCCGAGCGCACGCTACGCTCACTAACGGACCTCACCGGCTTCTTATTTGGACATGCTTAAAACAATTATATTGTTCGGGCACAGTACCGTGCCTATTACTAATATAGGGTAATCTGCGTTTGTGCATAATCAATAAACTTGCACAATTCTCTATATTCAGTTATTGGACAAAATAAAACTATATTGCGCGGAGTAAAACGTGGTCTGATATGACCGATCTCTTTAAATTTTATTGCGAAATCTGTTATGTAGCTGCAGGTGCGGACCATATTTGTAGATATAAAGCAGCGATCTATTACCGGGCACAACTTGACGATTTCAGTTTTGAGCTGCTTTCAATTTATTAAATAATATATAACCAATTATCTCGAAGAGGAAGAAGAAGAAGAATGGGCAAGTACATGGACCAATGTACATTTGGACTGATTTTTTTCCCTTTGCCAATTAAAATGAACGGAAAATCAGGAAATCTTTGTTCACTGCATGTTATATACGATTACAATCTCACAGCAGATGCTTATTATACCTTATAAAACAGGTCGCACATAGCTATTTCTCCGTTTGTGCCATTTAACTGAGAATGCATCACATGCTCAAAAACTAAAATGGCTTTTTCTCAGTTTAATTTTGAAATATTAGCATTTCTGTGTAAACTACACGTATCAAATTACTTTTAAGGCAAGACAATATTTATTTTCAGTAATTGTGTCTTGTGAATTTAAAAAAAACATTTCATGTGACTAAGACTGTCCAAGAAGAAAGGCACATATGCAAAAGTGAAATAGTAAAATTGGAATATCTTTTCATCTTTGAAAGATAATTAAATTCGTGAAGCGCGAACAGAAACTGAATAGTTCGGCGACGCGGTAGGCCAATGATGCATATTCAAAGCGTAGCTAGTGTTCCGTCTATAACTTATACATTATCTTTCCCATGCGTCATGAGCATAATTACAGGCAATACGCACATGCAAAAGAATACCTGCAAGGACAGTGGAGAAGGGTATGCCATTTCAGGGTTGATACTCCTTCTCGTCCTTTGTACACACAAAGAGTCAGGCCGCTTCTGGTTCTATAAAATGTCAAACAACGATATTTTTAAATGAAATTGGAATACGCTGCAAGTGTTATTAATAGATAAAATGGTTTATCATGGCACAAAAGGTTAGGTTATTTCACCAAAGCCTCTACGAACTATGCATGTGTGACAGAATTAAGATGCGTTAAAGATCGGTTTATTGTTCAGCCTTTTCCAGTTTCATTTTTAGCATCTTCACAACGTCGCAGTTTTCTAGGCATTTTAAGTGATAAAAAAGGTCAGATAAGCATACTGTTATACCTTGACCTTCACGCACAACCATGACCTTCATGTACCAACCACTCACTCTGTTGACAAAATATGCCTTTTTTAGAGAATGAATTCATGCTGCCTTTCTGCACTTCCCTCAGACAGCATGTTCATCCGAATTTGGGTGGCGCTCCTGTTTAGGTACCATTGCGCTTTACCCCTTGTAAGTTGAAAACCGACGGCCTTATTTTACTGTTGTTTCTCTTAGACCTCATTCGGCTTTTACGTGGAATGCCAATGGTTTTCGTGCCTTCAATATTGTTTCTCAAGAACTTCTGCATTGCAGCATCTGTAAATACGGATTTTATACCTAGATTGCTTCGCACCTTAAAGATTAATGTATTCCTCACACCATTTTATTCAGTCGATCATATTTTATTTTGCCTTAGTGCTGAGTATTTGAATAGATTTTAAGTTTGTTTGGCAGATTTGCTTAATTTGAGTTGACCCAAGTGTGAAAAACGGCGTTTGGCGGGATTTGAACCCGCGCATCAGAGAAAGCCTTTGCCGAGGCTTGTGCTCTACCGCTAAGCTACAAACGCCCGCTTAACGCCATGAGTTTAATCACACGCTTGATCGATATTACCCGCTCAACTTTTCGCTCATATGGAATCCACCAATACGGGTCGATATTACCCGCTCAACTTTTCGCTCATATGGAATCCACCAATACGGGCTCTACCCACTTGAGCTACCAATGTCGCGCTTCACACCGTGAGTTTAATCACACTTGGATCCTCGATATTACCCGCTCAACTTTTCGCTCATATGGAATCCACCAATACGGGAGCTACGAATGTCGCGCTTCACACCGTGAGTTTAATCACACTTGGATGGATAGTTCCGCTAAGCTACAAACGCCCACTTCACTCCATGAGTTTAATCACACTTGGATCGATATTATGACCCGCTCAACTTTTCGCTCATATGGAATCCACCAATACGGGAGCAATTTGACTGCCCATGCAGGATTTCCTAAGCAATCATCTAGAATCCATCAGAATGACTACTAGGCTG